>DWTT01000222.1:0-18404 GCA_018250895.1 Carterocephalus mandan | reverse complement strand
TTTCAGCTCGATAGCTTCAGTGGAAGTGGGTGAAATATTGATTGCAAGATTCTCGGACATACATACATACGAGTGAAGTTAAATAAAAGCTTTTAAAAATAACCTGCATGATACTAAGCAGCGTCTTTCTCTCTTACACTCCAATTATTGTGCCCTACAGGGTTCATGATTTAAAATTGTCATTTTATGTAGTGCTTAATCATTATTGCAATAAATGATTATAGTTTTGTGTATAATCATACAATGCCCGCAAAACAACATACAGCGAGGACTTGGTAATTGTGTATGTCGGCGCTTAATATGCATGAAAGCGTGCACCAATTTAGTTTCGGTTCAGGCCCACTCGAAATCGGCTTAACGACTCGCTGTCAATCTAGCTAGTGCGACGATATTATATGTTAGCGCTAGTATTGCCTATAACCGTGAAAATGTTGCATCAAAATCCGATCATGTGTCACACAAAATCCGCCCTTATAGACGAGCCAAAAGTTCGAACACAAGACCTCACAAAAACCTCTGTCATACTCCTCAATCGATAGCACCCAGACAGCCTCCAGGCGTCCCGCTGCAGACACCAATCCCGATCGTTCACCCCGACGACGATGCAACGGCCACGTTACATAAATAATGCCTATTTAACCTCAGCCCGACCCATTACAATTTATCACCGTATTGACTTGACATACGTTGCATAAGCTTTCATCGCGTGTGTGGCGTATGCGACACACCTGATGTCACTTGAATCATTGATTTGTAAAGTAAAATGGACGTACATAATATTAGCATATCTAATTATATTGTTCGCAAATGGCACATTTGTTTTTTTTTCGAATACGTTTCGCTTGCGTGGAATTAGACATAATAATAGTTTCGTTTACACCTAGTAATATTATATGGTCTATGTCACTCAGTGAAGAAGCAGCTTTCTAATTGTGAAAGAATTTTTGAAATCGGTCCAGTAGTTTTTGATAGAAAACATTACAAACAAATGTTTCCTTGTAATCCTTTATAATATTAGTATAGATGTATAGATACATAACATCCCCTGTATATTTCCCCGAAGTGGTAGGCAGAGATATCCAATACACCCACTTATCACCAGTTATATTTAGGTCCCATATAATAATAGGTGGTGAGTCTATAGCCATACTCCAAACATAAATCCAGACTCCGAGAGTTTACTAGAAACTAGACAGCTTAGTTTTCTGTGTGTGTGTGTGTGTGTGAAACTGTGAAATAAATAAATAAATAACAGATTTGTGTAAGATACAGAGATATAATACTGCCTGGGATTTCAACCCGGCTCTCTCAAGTAATAAGTCAAATTCTAAACTCATCTTACTATAACTGTGTAGGGTCACATGACCCATTATCGTTTATCTATTTGAATAGGCTGTTTCGACCTCAATTACAATTTATTGCTTTATTGGTTTGACAGCCATCGCACAGTTAATAAAACTAGTTATGCCGTTAAACTGGAGTTAACTCGGTCTCGGTTAACGCCTCGGCCGTCAATGATTTGATTCGTTTATTTTTATTAGCAAGATACCGGTTTATCGGTAGCACGTTTGTTTGTTTGACGATGAGTAAACATGTCATAGAGTGCGATGGAAATGTTTACGTTCTATGGCAGTATTGCAGTATTTGCTTTTTACTTAATCAAGGGTGAGGACACTCAGGACTGAGGACAAACAGGCATGACAATTGAGCGTCGCGTATTTTGGAGTCACGATATTCATCCATAAGCCTACACGTTTGCTTCACGTAGAAGTAGAGTTGTCAATTTGAATAAACCGTTGTTTGAATAAAAATATGATGGGCAAACACGCATATGGGCCACCTGACGGTAAGTGATCACCGTCACCCATGGACACGTGCGATACCAGGGGCATCACAGGTGCGTTGCCTGCCTTGAATCGCATTTGCGGAGCGCTTCAAATCTTCTCGAAGCTCTTCGTTACGAATGATCATTGTGCACAATAGAATACTGCAGAATTACAAATTTATCTCTTACAAGGAAAGTTATAAACAGATTGAATGCATTCGTATCGTCTAACGTACGAGTATCTGGTAAAATAAAACTAACGTTGACATCAGCTTAGGTACTCCGTGTGTATTGTGACGTACTTGAATAACTCATTATCGAGACGAGTAGGTACGACAATCAACATAATTGGCAACTTATCTTGCCACAGGAAAAACCAAGACCTCGCTAATTTGCCTACAATCATGTGTTTTACTATACCTGCTGAGTATATATGTGTATGTTTTAAGTAATAAAGTTCTGTTCATGTTACCGTTGACGCCCCATGCTTCGGCCGTTGCCGTTGACGCTCCGTGCTTCGGCCGTTGCCGTTGACGCCCCGCGCTTCGGCCGTTGGCTCAGACCAGATCCACTGCCCAATAGTGTAGTGAGCCAACTATTTCTGATCTAATTACCGTGCTTCGGGCGCTGTCGCTGTCACACTGAGAGAGGTCAATGCTCGATAGTTTACATTACCTGCTGAGCCTTGAGGTTGGCGCACAGCTCCTCGAACTCCGACAGCGACATGCCGTTCTTGCGCGCGTCGCCGTTCATGTTGCCGTTGACGCCCCGCCCGTGCTTCGGACCGTTGGCGTTGTCGTAGTACTGCTCGATCATACATCGCACCTGGAAATTGTCAGGAGGTATTGTATAACGATGGGATGGTAAACTCTATCTGAGTTTCGTTCGGTTAAACTGATAAGTGAATAAGATTTAGCGTTAGCAGCTTTTTCGATCGAAAGCTTAGTTCTTTTCTAATATACATTCTAATTTTCAAATATTCTGAATGTTTATACCGTTGTGCGACAATCTAAAAATAAAATCGAAAATCGAATCGAATCGCGTAAAATTCGTTGCTGGAAATTTTGTTTTAGAGTTAGTAGAAAGTCACATTTTCAAATAAACATGAATCATTAAAATAAACAACTACGGAACGTAGGTATCCGTAGGATGCAAAACTGATAGTTACAATTGCTCTACCTATATAGTTAGTTAGTTAGTAAAACATGTGTAACATACTTTCCACTGTGGTATTTTGTATCCGACGCCATCGAGGGCATCCTTCAGCTCCTTCAGGTCTATGTAGCCGTTGCCGCTGGTGTCCAGCTGGAACCAAACGAAAACATTTATTAAATGTCACCATCACCCTCTAGCTGCATCTATACAAACAAAACTTGCTACGATAGCAGGAATGAGTGGTCATTGAGAGGTAAAAATTCAAGTCATTTTTGATCTTTATTATGGTTAATTGTCGACTATAAATATATCTGTAATCATAGACTTAATCCAAACCAATGTTCAAAGAGACTTCGTAAACTACACAAGGCAATGAAGGAATTGATCCCATAAGGGGTTACTTAAGTTACAAAACCCTAAAATGGTGGTTGCTCCAGCCATTATTGTAAAAAAAAATTATCTATATATAACAACTATTTTCACTTAAGGAATAGGAAACATAATTCCGGACAATAAGGTGGAAGATTGTGAGTGTGTGTGTTTATATGTTTTTTACTTCTTCGCGCTCAAACGGCTGGACCAATTTTGATCAAATTTGTTATGGAGGTAGGTGTCACCCTAGATTAACTTATAGGATACTTTTAATCCCTAAACTGTATTCCCTTGGGATAAAAATCAATTTCAATATTTTATAACCATATACTATAAATTTCACGCGGGCGAAGCCGCGGGCAGCAGCTTGTTACGCAATATTTTACCCTTACGCAGGCACTTTCATTGTGAAATTCACATTATTACCTAATGCGATATTTTTAAGACATTTTAAGCACTCTCGGCAATCACAATAACTTTTCATTGTAAGCGAATGATTTATTTTACACACGCTTTTACTTACATTATGTAGATCGACTCCATTATACCAAACAAAAGCGAGAGTGCAGTAAAAATTTAATTCAACTTTGGATTTATACGGCGGCGCGGGCGCGGCGTAAAATTGTATTAAATTAGTCGCATGGCTACGGTCGAGGCGCAAGTCGGGGCGAAAACGTAGATTTAGGCCCATTCACACAAAATATTTTTTGTTAAGTAAAATTATTTTATAAGTATGTAAAGTAGCTCTTAATATCTAAGTTATAATCCATTTGTAGCTTTAGCGCTGCCTATTAGTAGGTTAAACGATAAAATTAAATAAACTAATTAATTGGAAACCATTCATAGAGATCGGAGTTAGTAATGTAGGTAATAAATAATAAATAAATATCATGAACATCCTCTTCTCACACGGCCATCTGACCCCAAACTAGGCCTGTACAATGGGTGTCAGAGACTGATATACATACTTAGATACATAGATATTTTGAATATCCAGACATAGAACAAACAAGTCTTCGTCAAACGAAGGTTTGTCTTGAGCGGGATAGGATAGGAACCCACGACCCCTGCAACAGAAGGCAGTCACGACCGATTGCGCCAACACGACGGGCTATTCAAAATCAGTCGGTAATGAAACCACTATGTACATACAAATCATTGTTCAACATGGAAGACATGTAGACATGGTTCTTTATTTAAAACCCCACACAATTCCAGTGTGTTTGCAGCCTAATCACATTGGAGTATTATAAGAACCTTGGTCCGCCTTTTCGGTCCCAGACGACGACGGTTCAAGTACATACTACAATATTTATGGTAATGAGCCACCCTGAATCGCGACGACTATCACAGACATCGTGAGCGACGCGAGACGTCCAAAGTGTTTGGACCTTGATGCTGTTTAAATGGAATTATGACAAATACCTCATATGTAGTAACATTTAATTATCCAGCAGCATTTTTTAGTCTTGGCGACGTCAGTAGGTACCGTTCACTTCTAGAGTTACCTACTATATCTGCGGATTTTTACTGAAATATATAAGGATTTATGTTTATTTTTACAGACCCTTGGCTGAAATGCGTCCGAGTTTAAATGATAACAAGAATTTGTACCCATGTCAACACCGTACAATGTACACCGTACAACACACGCGTGTTGGTGGTACCTAAGTACCTATAGTAATATTTACTGTTTGGCGTAAATAGGCCAATCTAACTGATTGGTACTGAGGATATATATTAAGTATGTTCTTACTGCCTTATGGTCGGTAGTGAAACCTTGATCTATTGAATTTGGAACATTTGTGTTTGATGTTGAGATGGAGGTTTGTTGTTCAATCACGCAAAAACTACAAAAATTTTAACTCCGTCTGAATACATTACGATGACTGGGAATGGATGACAAATTTAAATGAAGAACATAATATCACTCCTGTATTTCCCCAATGCGGTAGGCAGAGTTGATACACCAAGTGATAACCAGTTAACCTATGTATAGGTTTGATTTAGGTAAGTATTCAATCTTAAAACAATCCGATTAGGTACCTGTTTTATTACAGAAATTACGTGGAGTATTAATAATAAAGTATTGAATCGTAGGAGAAACAATCGCGGCGTAATATGTTTGGGTAACATTGAATTGATTACGATTCATTATAATCAATTACTCATCGCCGATATGAATACGACGAGATATTCAGTTTTGGTAACGCGTGATGTCATTTTGGAGTACGATTGTATAAATATGGTTATTAATGTCGTTGAGACGCATGTTGTTTTATAATTAAATATTAATAAGAGAGGCCCATGTCTAGCATGCCGGACTAAAGAATGCTGGATGGACAATATTATCAGGTTATCGACTTACGTACTTATTAACTCAGGCTAGAATAATCAGTAATAGGATAATAATCAGTAATAAACTTCAGGCTACTTCTAACTACTTAAATATGATGAGCTTTTTTAAAGGCCAGTTGTTTTCTTAGATGTTTCTGTCAGCCACAAATGGACCGATAAAATGATTGCTTGTATATCATCATCACACACATAATACGCAAGTATCGCAACAAAAAATCATGAAACGCAATAAGTTCAGGAATTATTATTAATTACAATAATCCCTACACTAGAGTAGTATAAAATTTTACAAATTCCCAACCGTTGTGGTCAACTGTGCAACTCGATTGGGTACTGTTGACAGGTCATAATATCAAATCCCTTTGGATAGCTGCCACTTTGACGAAGCCAATCGTAAGCAAGAGTTTAAGTAAGTAAGAATTTGATCGGGTAAGCTAGCCAATTGCCCACCAGACATTTTTACTTGGGGTGATAGAACAAGATAGGTAATCGTTGCGAAGCGCGAGATCTCGGTTCGGAATCCTAAATTCACTTTCCGTCACAACGTCTATTTAACAATGGTAATGAAGACACGGTCCGTTTATTCAGCTGTCCAAGGTCGATGTGGAACACTTCGAAAGATACTAGCATACTCCGCTAAACGTATACAACACAAACAAACGGCTAACGAGAGACAACAGCTGAAATATTTTAGGTATTTCGTACAAAAAAAATGATATCATCGCTCAGACAGAAAGTAGGTTGAGCTGTTTCATATTAATTCGTTTGTTCTAATGTTCATTTGTACGGACAAACATTTTAATTTTGGGCTCGTGTAGGCATTTCCCGTCCGGTCTTGTAGTGTTTTCGTACACGTGTTTGACAGAAAATTTAGCGACGACCTCCATTTCGAGAGGAGACCCGTGAACAGTCAGTAGTGGGCAATCAAAGGGTTCTAATGATGATAATAATCGTAACGATGATAATCTTAGTCGCGGGGGGCCTATGTGGGCCATGAAATAGTTTTAATCAGACAAATAAAGCGGTGACAGACCAGTGGCTATCGAACTCGCCTCGCACTCGAGCAGTCCAGGTTCAAACCAAGCGGCACGCACCAATAACTTTTCTAAGTTATGTGCGGTTTAAGAAATTAATGAGGAAACCTGCATGCCTGAGGGTTCTTCGTAATGTTCTCGAAGGCATGTGAAGTCTGCCAATCCGCACTTGGCCAGCGTGGTGGTCTAAGGCCTAAACCCTCCCATTCTGAGAGGAGACCAGTGCCCAACAGTGGGACAAAGAAAGGGTTGTGGTGGTGGTGGTCGTGATAGATAGATCAGAGTATCATATAATGGGAGTGGGACACAATGGTTAGATGCAGCTTCACCTGCCTATCATATTTAACAAAATACGCCGTAACTAACAATCACCATTACAAGAATGCCATATTTCATTCTCAATTACTACGTCAACAAATCAAGGGTGCCTCATAAGGAAGTCTACTAACTCACGTCACAAAAATATAACCTTAACGTGCAATAAATATATTACATATGTATGGTCATTTTAGAATTAATTTTGTCTTACTAAGAAAATATATGAATCAGGCAACAAGACAAGAACTTGAGTTACCGTTTGTCTTTCATGGAAGTGCTTAATAAACAGAATTGTGCTTGGAACCTTCCTCATTCCCAGCAAAACGTGTGCAAGTATTAGTAATAGTATTAAAGGCTATTTTATTTGCTACCATGGGATTATTAACTTTAACAATAAACATTCCCAATTATTCATTGCAGATTTTTTTAACATTCACCACTCAGCCGCTTCTGCTCGAGGCAGCTGTGAAAGACCCTTATCAAGACTCATAAGACTCTAGCTCAAAGCTTAAAGTTTGAAAAGTTTGAAACGTTTGAACCCGGACCGCTCGAGTGAGAGGCGAGTTCGATAGCCACTGGGCTGTCACCGCTTGCTCTAAATAACAATTGTATTTCAAAAAACTTTAGTCTATTTAGGATCATAAATAGTACTCGTGCCTACAATACGATCGCGTGGCTAGAAAGGGTAAAGGGTTAGACGACCACAGAGCAACCAAAAAGTTGGATCGCTGAGTCATGATAATGATTCACGGCTGACGTGTTTACATAACATCAACACACGCGTAGGACTACACTACACGCAGACGGTTATACAACCGGGAAACTGCGTAATGCCCCAAAAAGTATGAATCGACGATCGCTATTACCACAGGAATTCACAGGATCATAATGAATGAAAATACAGATAGAAAAATGAAATTAGGTGATAGGGCCATATCTACCATATAATATATGGTACCATACCATATAATATATGGTACCATACCCTATCTACCATACCATATCTACCATATAATATATGGTACCATACCATATAATATATGGTACCATACCCTATCACCTAATTTCATTTTTCTATCTGTATTTTCATTCATTATGATCCTGTGAATTCCTGTGGTAATAGCGACCGTCGATTCATACTTTTTGGGGCATTACGCAGTTGTAATATAAGTAGTATTGTATAACCTATATTGTACTTATACAGCTTCTATTTAGATTTTGCCCGGAGCAGTACCGCCGCACCCAAGGTAGCATTTCTGCCGATAAATAATTGTTTGATCCTTACAGAGTTCGCCCGGGGCAATACCACTGTACTACTGAACAGTACCACTGCCACTGTACCGCCACGATACCTGGTACCTACTGTGTAGTAATTGTTTTTAAAGCAATTGTGGTCCGGTTGGATAGATGTTCTTTCCGGTTATACTTTTTTAGACGCGACCATTTTAGTCCTCTGGGTAGCAACACATCTGTGACTGACTTGGAAAGAGACTCTCACTAACAATTATTAATTGGACTATTACTAACACCAACTAACAGGACTAACTATCACTAACAATCCCCAGTCCTCATACCCACTAGCGAACTGACCAACAAACGTTCAAATTAATTCTCTCAGCTAACTGGACTAACCATCTCAGTTTCTATTTGAGTCAGTCACAGTTGTCATGGGCGGCAGCGGATTTTACGAGTATTTGCTATCGCGGATTCTGTTTGCTATCTTATATCCATTAAAAAAATTTGGTTCCGGTATGAATGGTGTGGTTTACGGTAACACTTATGAAGGGGCGACCATCTTAACGTCTCTCGCAGTTGTCATGGGCGGCACAAGAAGGCATAGCTCTGCATCCTCCTTTAGTACAAAATATTGGAATAAATGCCGAACAACAGCAATAATATACGTTGTAGATAAAAAAGTGATTGGCTCAAGTTATCTGCATGCTGCTAGTTATCGATCGATTGTATGAATTTGTAACGTTTGAAATAATACCTATCTGATAATCGACCACAAATATTTTAAACTGTTTATATCATTGGTTTACACCGTAGATTTAACACTCCATTCAAAACGTGCTTGATATCTGTCACCTTATTAACATAAACATTTGATCGTATGGATATAGTAGTTAAATACGCACGACCGAATCAAAATGCCATTGTGTAAAGTGCCGCATTTATCAAATTCAACCTTATTGTAAACAATTACGGTAACAATTGTACGTACGTGTACCGTGTGAGTTACGTCATTTCATAACTAGACGCCGACCAAATATTTAAATGAACATTTTTCGAAATCATGACAAAAAAATATCAAAGTTGTTTTCATGCAAATATAGATCAAAATTGCTTTTTGTGTGCTTTCACGCATGAATGAAACAACGTACGCGATACAACTCGCGTGTAAGCGGGACGACTGCGGTGTACTGTCATTGACGACACAGGACTAAAATTATTGATTTTGATGGGTTTTATGTGCAAATTGCTATATTTTAATGCATATTAAGATGTGTTGATAATGTGTTTACATACGCAAAATATGAAATCCCATCCTTTTTTCGCTTTTTAAGGCTATTGTTTGAACATGTTTTGAACGCGCATTTTGGCATGCTTCCGTGTTGACGGCTAATCGTCTCGAGAACTCCTTTTCCGTAGTGCGTACTACGGAAAAAGAGTGCTCGAGTTGCGACTAAGCAAACAAAATGTTCTTTGAACATACGGATGTCAACCTGGGCCTAGCCTGACTCTCATGCGGTTAACTACTTACGAGTACGTAAGAATGTTATGCTATCAGCTGTTTAGTTCAACAAACAGATTTATGTAGTACTTGACCGCAATTAAATCCGAGACGACAGAAGCGGTATGTGTACGTGGAACAGTTTTATCGTAATGTATATTATTTATAAATAACCTGGTTAAATAAACAATCGTGGGTACCGACATCTTATAAACTGTTTTCAGAAGCTAGGGGCCACACATGTCATGTTTATTTTTATGGATATAAGATAGCAAACGAGCTTGCAGCACCATCCATCCGGTGCCGCCCATGACATGACTTTGAACACGACTCAAACAGTATGGAATGGAGTGTAAAATTATTGTTTAGATGGCCTTGGAACAGATATTAAATAAGCGGTAATTACATACTTAAGTGTGTATTTGAATACATAATATTATAAGTCAGTCGTGAGCAGTGCTAAACGATATCATTGTGACTCTCATCGTCGGTCAACGCTCCGATGTCGTTGGTCAGATAAGCAGTAGAAGACCGCCTTAATCACCATTCTACCTGTGTAGTGCGCTGTACTGAGCGTATATGGCAATGCAATATTGTAAGACCGCGATGGGGTCAAGGACCTGAAGAACGATGCTCACTCGATTAGGGGACCGTTGACCGAAGCGGTGAAGGCATTGATTGAATCTAGGGAGGTGGGCTTGAAGCTTTCAACTATGAATATGATATTCAAGATATTGTGATGTTATACGGACGGGCTATTACTTTGGAGAAGATTAAGAGAATGTCATATTAATAAAAAAAAAATTTAATTTTTCGACATATTGCCTTCGAATCTTAAGTAAATGGGTAGATAGATATCCAATCCAAAAAACATTCTTATGTAAGTATATCAATATAATTATTCATATACATTCATAAAAAGAAGTTTTTTTTTATTTATTTTATTTTGCACACAATAAAATAAGCAATAATATTTAATTTAATACAGAAAAAGGTGTCGAAATGTCTTCCAGTAGACCCAACAATGGTTAATGGCTTTTAAGAACAAAAAAATTGTGTGCATATAAAATAAAAATTAAGAATAGCAAGAAAGTTGTTTAATAAAGATGCTTCATCCTCTCACCATCGACAAGGGTTGTGAGAAAGAAGAAGACCTTTTGTAACCTTTTGGCTCAATAAAGGTTGAATAAATAAAAATAAATAAGCAAACAAAAACCTAAATGCGATGTCCTGACCACACCGAGACCTCTCTACTCAACACTTTAACCAGGAATTTCGTATTCAAGAATATGTAGACCAGGTATATTATGTAAGGAATCTCTCAGACCACGGAATTTGGTATAGATAGTAGTATCTGTGAAAGGGATTTGCGAGTTTCCAGACCGATTTTGCTTTTTTTTTTTTCCTACAAACCGATTTGCACCTAGCCTCATGCTGTTTGCTGAGATCACACACATATAATATGAATTAGTCGTATTATTGCTACTTTTAAGTTTTCGTGAAACTAGAGACGATATTTATCATAAAACGAATGATAAGTAATCAACTTAGTCAATAATAATCATGAAATAACAGTTCAATATAGGCAGCGTAAGATTCGTACCTATTTTGAGTCGAGTAATCTTATGAGCATGATTCCTAGAATCAATAGATTGCAGCCATTCGGAATACATTGAAATAAACGAGCACTTTCGAGTATACGCTGTTAAATAAAACCAACAATGCGTCATTAACTCATTAGTTAAATCAAGCAGAACAAATAATCACGACCATTCATATAGTTATTCCCCATTAAACTTCCCGGGCATTGAAAGTTACTATTACAATGTATTCGCTGTGTAGTATCGTCACTGGGGAATACTAGAGTACCATGGAGTCATAGAGTGCTGTGCTAATGACGTAATAACGTTGTGGTTCTTGCGGTTATGGGTAGGGTTGCTCATACAAAAGCTCGTATATAAAATATATAAAGATGTCGTAACATAAGGCGAGGCGACGCGAATACACTGTGTTATAAATGTCTTTTATATAATGAACATTAAATAATAGAATTCTGAAAAAATATATGTTATTTTACAGTATTTGATCTAGGGGCTTTCTTCACTCGATGCACGTTAAGTTAGGTCTAAACAGGAAACAAAGTGTGCTACAAAAACCAAGGATCCCTTCAACATTTATTTTAAGAAATATTGAAAATGTATCTATCTCTTAAATTGTTATTTTACTCTACGATGCGTCCGCTGCGTTTTCCGCAGCAAGCTTCCTTTCCTCTTTAACGCCTTCTTGAAGAGGCGTAAAAGGGAAGGAAAGGATTCGTCGAAACTAGTCAACCTATTCTTCAATACAATATGAACAAATCAAGGGGGACACCGGATGGACTCAAGTGGAACATTCACTCAATACGAGTGCCATAATATCCAGTTATATCAGGTATAAACGCCCTATAGCAAACGTAAGGGTTTCTCAAAAGACAATCTCCAGAGTTGAGCAGTAGCTACCGGATGCACTTAAGTGGATAACGTCGGGGGGCCGACACAACACAATCCATAACCACGTCCCATTCCCGTTAATACAACTAGACACGTAGGTACTGATCAAAACCGGGGTTCAGACATAAGTCATACACTAAGGATGAGAAAATAAATTGATTTATTGGAAGGACAGAAAATCAAACAATATCCACGGACTTCAGCAAATACAAGGTTCACCAACTTTGGCACCAATCATGTAAATACATCATGCATTTAAAAACTAGTATCTATACGTGATTGGGTTGGCTGGTACCAAATACCGACAGACATTAAGTCCGCCTTATGTAAAAACTCTTTTAACTTTAATGATAAAGAATAAATAATATACATATATATTAATATATTCATTCCATGTATGTATGTATACCCCAGTGTATTTTTACTGCAATCATCACTTTTTGGCAGCAAATCTTTTAAAAAGAAATAAGAATAGCCTCCAGAAGTTCTAGCTGACTCATCTCCATTGGGAACGGTCTAGGCTTCCGCCCAGTTCCGACTTATATCTTGACTTAAATCTGGACAAGACAAATGACGTGGGTAAACTAACGAGTATACGAGGTATCGTCAAATGAAAATCTGATACTAAGTAAGGCGTAGCCGCTCAATGGCGATTAGACTGATAAATTTGAGATGTGTGAAATCATGATTCATACTATGATTAGTCTGAATACAAAGAACCGAATTATATATTTTGCAAGCAACGAAACTGTTCTATGAATTAAATTGAGGAATACCTAACGATATGATAGCTGGTCGAGCACATAAAACCAAAGAATTTATCTTTTAATTGTCATGCAATTAACTTTCGTTTTTATTTTATTTTAAAGATTTCGTATTGGGGTCCCGCCAATATTATATTATCCGATTTTCCAGAAGTAGGTAATTCTTTTCCAGATTCCTTTGTCAGTTTTACTTACCGTTACGGATGGATGATACATTTGTTTTGCACTTTCTTTTAGTTTCACACTTTTCCCGTGAAGCTATGCACACATGTTTATTCACATGAGTTATTCATTCACATGAGTGCTTTCAAAGGATAGATGTTTTATTGATGGATATAAGTAAACCTTAAGTTATTCCAATTCCAACCTGATTTGATGTCAAGTTATCAAAGTAGGAAATAAATTCTAGGCACCACAGACAACATAACATAGCATCACTCCTGTATTTCCCTGAAGAGATCTGCAGAGGTGTGGTCCACAGATTAGACCGCAGTCATTCCATTTCATTCTCATTACAAACCTATTTGTCTTTATTTGATTTATGAAGCTATTATAGCGCTCAATAATGAAATCTTGATAAAGTTATGATAAGCTGTAAATATGCAGCTTATGGTTCAAAGGCTTGGAGCTCAAAAAATTACAGTAAACGCAGCTGACCCTGAGATGCTAGCGTTAATCGTAAAATTTCCACATCTCGCGGTACAGACAATGCGCAGAAACATTAATTTTCAGGTAAAGTTCCGATCGTTTATTGACACACCAAAAGGGGAATGAAAGTTAAACTTATACGTGTGACCTAGCCCTTCAGTGCCGCCCGGTGTCGGTCGCGTTGAAGGTGAAGATTTATCTCAGATCAGTCTCGAGGTAAAGGCGTTTCATTGAAACATTTACCGAATACTTGGCGGTATCGTAAATAATCGTAATTTTTGGTCGCACGGTTTAAAAAAAGACGAAGGTATTGTTTTAATTGCAATAGCACGTTTGAACTACCTCCATATTATTATACCTTTCAAATAACGCAGCTTTTTTAATTTTGTCATCGTTATTTGGTTGATTTATATGCCATTGTTGATAAATTGTTTCATGAACACAGGCAATTCTAGCGCGGTGGGTCATGTGTGTGAATGCGTAAGCTGTTGATATCTTTGATTTTCGAATTCAATTATTAAAAACATCATCAATCAACAACTTATCCATGACCGTTAGAGCTGAAAATAAATTATTCAATGAGAGGTTTTACCATTTCAGAACATCGTCATAAACAAGTAAAGAATATTCCAATGATGTTTTAATCGTATAATTGGCGATAACTATTATCTAACAGGACTTTATCTACATATTTTGCCTGATAAGTCATTATTACAATCATAATCACTTCATTTATTCATATATATCAGCTTGCATTTTCTTCCGGATATGAAATAATAAAATTTCCACTGACTGTAAAATCGGTCTCGAAACTTATGTTAGAAAATAAATTAATATTAATAATAAATAATAGCTAAACCTTTTCTGTCTCGAACAGTAACTAAGTATTGAGAACATCAAACCATCCCACACTATCAGCATTTATGCATATGCCATGCAAATTAAAACACCTTGCTTCCCATTTTGATCCGTCAGACAGGTCACACTCCAAAGGTCAGGTCGCAACGATTAGCGAACAATGGCGACATTGGGAACTAGCGCCTGGGAAACGAGTATGCCTGCGGTATGTCTAGTGGCGGAAGGTTCACATGCTTCTGAACAGTGGCACAATTCAGCTGTCAGCTGGAGTATGCGGCTTGGGTGTTGCCACGTCGATAAATCGAAGCGTAATAGTGGGAAAGTTGAATGCATTGTCACGCCGTCGAGCATCGATCGGCGGCGTTACGGGATAGATACTATACAATGTATGTAAACAGGTAGAAATAGTTGAACATTTGAGGCTTCCGTCCAAAAGCTCGAGGATTAAACAACAAAACATTCATAAGTTATACTCGACTACCGACGAGTTGGAGCAATGACGGGAAGAAGACAGCGGGAAACTGCTGGATTCAGAAGATATAGGGACAAAAGGTACGGCTACCAACAGTTTTTCTCTAATGGGAATATAATTTGTTGAAAGCAAACAGAAAGATTTGACGGCCAGAACTGCTTTCTGGGACTAGTCTCAAATACACATGAAAAAATGCAAGTTAATCTTAAAATTGATTAAATATAAACAGATAACTAAAAGAAAATATATTTTTTACCTTGGCCCTTGTCTTTTGATTAGATAACTTTGTATATCTGAGTAGAATGTAATTTAGGTTTTTTCTTTGGAGTTTATTACCTCCCACAAAAGGAAAGCATTCATTCAGAAGACAATAGTAATGAACATTTCATACAATCGTGGCCCATTACAGCCCATTCATTTCGCCAAACATGTGCAACATGCCAGATATGCAAATACGTAATCAAAAACAATGTAGGTAACAAACAGTGCAAACGGAATTGCAATTTTGCAATGATTGCACAATCCGACACTACGGCCGCGTGTGCAGATTATGCATTAGGTATAGAATTATGCCGGTTGGCAAATACCGGTTTTTCATTGTCTATGATTTTTTTAAATATGATGTGTCAATAGTCACTTTGGTTGGGTTGATTTACAGTGTATGCTCTAATTATTTTAAATCAGGGTATGTCAAAGAAATGAGCGGAGATGCCGTATGCTCGTCTGCAATCATTTATCAATAAACAAATTCGTCAATTTCTGATTTCTTATTAGTCTTTTTTGATGGGCGGTATCCATAACACATCATATGATTAACATACCCAGTTCCTTTTACAGCCCTGTCATAAAAAGCAATTGATAGTGTGTAAAAACAAAAAAATCCAGTTTAAAAATAAATAAATTTAATGTTAGCCTTGGGCTTAACTTTCTCCTCCAAGCCGTACTTACCTAGGTACTAATCGCAACGGATACTGATAATGTAATTCGTCGTATAAATAAGTCATTCATTTATTTGTATCATGAACTAAAATTAACTCGATATCAACACCGTGCACTCTGATGATGACAAATACGGTTAAATTCACATGAAACATATCATTTAACATGAATAACACTGCTACTGATAAATGTCAAAGGGCATACTGTTTAGGCAGCGTTATAAAATTATTCTATTTGATTAGTTATCGTTGGTATCATAATAATACGTAACACTACTTATTAATCTGCAATACAAAAATATACTCTTACATACATACAAAAACGGTAAGAATAATTGTGACGATATAAATTCAACATTTTTTCATGCATTTGCACTTCGCACGAAGTTTTACCAACGTAAGTCGATGTAAACTATTCACGAGACAATTCAGTTTATAATTAAATTACAAAAGAAAATAAAGAATTTATCTAAAACTAACATTAAACAATAAGTAGGTACTGAACTGACTGATAAATAGACGTATCACGATAATGCTACTTCAGAGGTCTTATAATAACAGGCTGAGGATCGAAAATTGTTCAAATGAAGGGCCTTTACTACTGACGATCGCGGTGGAGTGGTTGGAAATCGAAAGTTTTATACTATATTGTATTACAATATTAAATCGTGAAAGGTACCGTAATTACACTACACGTGTACTCTAGGAGAAAGGAGTTTCTCCTGCGTTTTATCTGATTGGCAAACGAAACTGTATCGGCAATACATTTGCATTTTGCATTGTGCTTCTATGACAGGCTTGTAGTCTTCAGACTTACTTAAATGTTCATGCCATCGTAATAACAGAAATATCTGCAATGGTAATTAAATTAAAATACCATACGAGTAATAACTTTGATTCAGTTTAATGATAAAGACTTTAAACTGTCTGACTCATTGTTGTAAACCCGCCAGAATTAGTCATCCAAGTGTTTTGCGTAGTTTGTACTATTAAGTATTTTGTGGCGTAGTGCAGCGTAGTAGCGGGAAGCGTCCATAGCCCAATAGCTTGCGTCGATTCAATGTGATCGACAGTGTTAAGCAACGACGGGTGCGGTCGGTTTGTGGATGGCTGGCCGCTAGTGGCAAACATGGGCGCTACCGTGCCTCGGAGTGTACGTTAAACCGTCGATCCCTGTTGTTTTCAAATGTAATAACAATCGTGTAACCTTCGGGTGGCTTGAGAACATTCCGACACTGGGTCGGCCACTAACCCCTCCAATCCGCATTGGCTTACTTCACCGTGTTGCTCACGGTGAAGTATGCTCTAGACCTCCCGCAGATTTGTCTGTGAAGGAGACCCGTGCCCAGCATGCAGTGTGACATCTATGGGTTGCAGCTAATGTGTTTTGCTAGATTGCTAGTAATAAACGCCAGTTTAACTGAGACATTACAAGTAATGAACTCAATTGCAGAATATATCTCACTCTTAATTACTTCGCTTGGAAGATGATAACGTGTGATACCTTGTTGCATTTTCTAGCCAAATTAATTAGGAAACTTGCAGGGTTTTATTGTTATAATTTGTAATTAAAAATAATTTAAACTCAAAATAAATAAAAACGATTTATTAATCATAATGTTTTTTTTAATAACAATTATTTTTGTGACCAAATAAGACAGCTCTAGAAAAACGGGTTATAGTGTATGTCTGTCACTAGTACAGTAACTCATTTTAGCTGGTCAATTACATAGTTTTATCAAGTCAACGCCTGGCAAGCAAGTACCTCGCACAGTGTAAACGGAGCCTCGAATATTCCACGGAGTCATGGGCACTGAGAATATCGATCGTTACATCGTTATAGTTTGAATATAATTTTTATGGCATCCATACACGGAAAATAACTGAAGTGTGTTAACGAGTTATTATTTATTTTCACAACGACGACTTCAAGCCAATCAGTGGCCAAGCTTGCGGTATCAACGATACTAACATAATATTGAACAAGTTGCAAATGGACATCGTTATTATGCATGCACGGACGGGTAACTAATAACTGCACTGCAATAAAAAGTGTAATATATCTTTGGTCGGCTACTACAAGGGAGGGTGTAATGCAGTGCTCTCGAGCGATAAGAGAAAAGCTATCATGGTTGCATGTGCGCGGAATATGACCGATGTAAAATTATTATAAAGTAGGCAAGACTTTCATAAGCGTTGTAAAGTAAAGCTTTAAGCTTATTTCAAATTCAAATATTTTATTTGTCATTCGGTATGGGTTTGTCATAGTGGTACGAAATAAGAGTATCCGTTATACCTAACCGTTAAAAGGCGCACAAATAAATAAAGTATGAGTACCTCATAATTATGACTATATAACATTTGTAATGTGTATGTTATAAAGGTGCACTCGAATATTAAATAAACAGTTATTAACCAGCATTCATGCCTTTCACTCGC
>DWTT01000221.1:0-18415 GCA_018250895.1 Carterocephalus mandan | reverse complement strand
TCCTCCCTATCACCACACACAAAAACCATACCATTTAATAGCTTCGTTGCGACGTGAAAGCCGGACAAACAAACAAATGAATAAACAAACACACTTTCACATTTATAATATTAGTATGGATGGATAATGATGAAGATATGACAATACAAATGTACATTTGCCAGAAATTCTCTTAGTTTCAAATTGTTTGTAGACAATCTAAACAAATTTCAAAAACATTTATTTAATATTATCTCATAATCAATAAAAAAATTATCTTGATTAAGTAATATCGTTTATTTTTACTTTATACGTACTATCGTATTAAGAATAACAAAAATTAGGACTATCGAATCTATCAAAGAAAATCAGTTGACGAGCAGACGATAAACTGGTTCTCTTCTGTAAGCTTATTTATAATAAGGTATTACAAATAAAACATTTTTTTTTAAAAAGCTTATAAAAACTTTTTTTTAAATTTATTTTCGTGCATTGTCATCGGAACCAAATATGTGTGCCAAATTTCAGTGGAAGTGGGTGAAATATTGATTGCATGATTCCAGGACACGTATGCAATCTTGCAATCAGAAAGTGAAGAGTGAGAGTAAAGTTAAATAGAAGTTTAAAAAGGAGATTAATTTAAGTCAAACAGTGACAGTAGAACCACTAAGAAACGGTATCATTATAATGTGGTAGAACTAATTACATTATATTATTGTATAGTTTCGCTGCCACAGTTTTCTCAAGATTAGCTGTGTGCACACAGCTTTACGTTCATTACCCGTATAGCGGGGTGGATAAAGCGCGATAAGCGCTGCCCATTAGAAGGATTACACGTTTTGTTAGCAAGTGCCCGGGACGCCCTTAAGGAATATTGTCATTGGCTTGTTCATGAACAGCTATCTAGGTATTTCAATCTCAGCTTGAACATAGTCAACATTTATTACTAATACCACGGACTACATACAATCAGATTTATTGTACCTTAAAAATACCTTAAACTCGATTCGATCGACAAGATCGAGGGATTCGAACCCACGACCTTATCATAGGTACTAGAAATGCTCTAATTAACCGAGCCAACCGTACCAATAAGAAGATTTTTCAAGGCACCTAATGGCACTCAATGGCGTGAGCACTGTAGCAAGTGGATTGTCACCGACCAAGTCATGGTTCTTTGACCCTATGGCCTGAGACCAGAATATTATAGCGCAACGCGGACCATTGCCTGTTGTCAAAGGCGACTAAAAGGGTACTTCTGGCGGGAGCAAGACTGCGACACGAATCGTGACGACAGACGATGCTGTGACAGAACAATGTCATTGTGTGTTGGCGGTTCAACATTTCAACCGTGACCAACCGGGACCATGGCCACAGGCACCGCGGGTTCTTCTTCAGGCACAGAGGTCTCCGAGTCCTTCTCAAGCGCCGAGGCTCCATCCACAGAAAGTCTACCGAGGTGTTTCAGAAATACCGCATGATGTTATAGCGTATCAAAAGCCGTAGGCGTAAAATGTCAAGTCTAGTACTTTGCTGAGTGGAGAGTACCTACTCTAATGAGTTGTAGCCCCTGTTAAATGTCAGTTTTCTTCGTGCGGAGAGAGGGTATTTAACGCCCCTGGCCGTGAGCCAACACTCAGTAAGTGGTGGTATTTGTAGTTTGTTTTGGTGAAGTTTTAACTTTATCAGTTTAATGCTTTGTTGATGGATCGGAACGTTACGGAGGACTTGTGAAGAAAGCAGTGAGTGAAACATTATTGTGGGTTAAAATAAGAAACTATGTGGTGTCTTCTATTTATCTACGATTGGTGTTGGTGGTAACGCAAAAATATTATAGGTACATCATTGCTATCGATATGATAAAATGAAGTGATCCTGTAAAAATAGTGAGTGAATGTTTATGTCGTAAACAAACTAGTATTAATGTGAGACGCCTCGATTTCTGCTACCGTCTCAGTCGGGGTCACCATTCTTGACCAATGCGAGTTGGTTAAATTAACTATATGGCTTTTTCTAGCCATAAAGTTAATTTCAAAAAGCTAAAAATAAAAATTTTGCTAATTTCATAAAGCAAAATTCGAGAAAAATAAAGGAAAATTCTTTATTATTTTTAGGTCATTAAATGACCTAAAAATAATAAATTTTATGTTTATTAATAATAATATTATTAATAAACATAACATTTTTATGTTTATTAATAATATTAGTATTTTAAAAATAATACAAACAATCGGAAGCGGAGGAAGATCCACTCTTGGTTTAAACATTAAATGTTTGCTAAAAATTCATGGATTTTTTTTGCAATCACCATTCAATACCAAACAATCGAATTGATCTCGGTTTGCATAGTTTAGTAGTTGCTGCGTAGTAACAAGCTCCCGTTTACATATGTGCTGTTACAATGCTACCGCAGAGGTTACATTAATTGGTCTCGACACGTGTTAACATTATATGCATATCTCGCAAGCATCACGTTACGATAACACCTCGTTGTTTAACATGTTTATCATCATGCTGCCGTGTTCAGCAGCATTATGGAACATTCTGGAAGTTATTAGCTTATCTGGCAGTAAGCCAGGCGTGTAGCGTTGTATAATGTCAAGCTGCAACATGTCTGTTAACAGCTTGTGCTGAAATAAATAGCAGGTGATATGCATACATTTTATGGACGATCTTATAGGTGATTTCGTAGGTCAATCGCAGTTACTGAAAATCAGATTCAGATTTAAATTTTATTTTAATTTCAGATTAATCATATTTGTATATGCTTTATGAACGTTAATAAGTTAATGGAGATCCTTAATCTAAGAGTTAATTTTATGCATAAACACAGTTTCGTTTTTACTTCGTTTTCTTTAATTTGTTAGCATGGATGTAAAGACGTAACTAAGTATCTATTAATTCCATGTTTACAAGACATTGTATCAAGCTTTCATAGCCATTTCACATTTTCTACCTTTATAGCACAGACTTTTAATAAAGGTCTCATTGCTATGAGGTTTAAATTATTCGATATCGGCATTGGATGAACACAATTAGACACACCATAGAACTATTCCAGGATTCCTTATCATTTCTTTGTACATACACACCTCTCTCAATGTTGTAAATTTTTTCATAATATATATATGAGCTTAGCGATATCTTAGCTAGCTTCCTCGAAAATTTTGGTGTCATTTGGTAAGTGGAACTCGAATAGCGTAGCAAAGTCTGGAAGAACGCCCGGAAACTTCGAGAACTATGTATGATTTGTGAACGCGTCGAAGTTTCATAAAATAATGGTGGAAGTTTCATTTTAAGTTTCTCCTAAGTGAAATTGATGAGATACTCTCCGTAATTGTTTTTATCAAACACTGGCGGCCATGCAATCCTGATCGCTATCATATTATTGGTCTCACAACTTTCTTACTAAGCCCAGGTGAGGTTCTCATAGTATAAAATATTGTAGGATTCGTCTCCCACTATATGCACATATACACTACAATAATGGACTGCATTATTTATAACACGCCTTTATCTGATGCCTTTTTCACAGTGCCATCAGACAGCGACGCCTGAAATGAGTTATTTTATCTGATATGTTTGAAGATAACAAATATTACGGCCGTTTCCCTTTATAAATTATATTTTACATAATATAATAGTCCAACATATTATAATGTACCAACTAAGTAGAGTACCTAATTATTAATGATTTATTTTATTAATGAGCTAATTTTTGGTATTCACCTATTTAAAATTATAAAATAAAACAGGTAGGTTGATGTAACACATCTTTGCAGTACTATGTTTTTCTGTGACCTTGCTAGTAAAGTTTTGATAATAAGTAATAAGTAAAGTAAAAGACAGAGACTTTTTTTTTCTAGTGGCAATCATGTAAGTCCTCAAGGGTAGTGGAATATGGCGCGTAATTTCGAAAAATTTGCTGCTACATCTCTATCTGAACCCGGGCCCTCTAGAGTGAGAGGTCGAACAGCCACTGGGCTATCACTGCCGCTCGCATTTCAAGACATATCGATTCTCTAATCTGAATCTGAATCTCTAGTATTGTTGCCGTGAATTATAACTGTTGCTGTACTTAAATGAATAGGTCGAATTTCCGTTATCAACCTAATGGAGGAAGTTTAGAAATACGTTGCCCAATTCCCCTGCCTACCTCATTGTCCTCAATTTGTCCGATTGTCCCCGAGATCCTCTCTATTCTCGAGGGAGCGTTCAAAGTTGCATGGTGTCCACTTTTCTTTTGGTACGAGCAATAAGAAGTTAGCTAATAATACCCAACAGCAATTAATGTGCTATATTCGTATATCGTCGTTGATGTCGTTCAGTTGCTTTTGTGTTCCTAGTAGAAAATGTAAACAGGATATACAAGTACGTCAAAGTTAAGTCCGGACATTAATCAGTAACTTTGGTACACTTAAGGTCAAAAACGGAACAGTGTGCTAAAATTAAAAATAACTCTTAGGTAAGGAACATAACTTAAAACGAATGAAGTTTTATACCTACTCTTGCGTTCTGAATTCAAGGTGAAGCTTCAACCTAATAATATTGGGAATTTTAGTTAGCTATACGAACTTAGGTCCTCTTAAGGTCGAAATTGAAAGCCCTCCTGATCTTACGTCCTTCATTCACCTATCGATCCAGCCGTAATGCCAGGCAATAACAATATCGGTAATTGGTAGTCACTCGACCATGCCTTTGTGTGAAGTCGCAATTGAATCGGAATTGATATGAGATCACGGCTGTAATTTTCCAGTGGTTAAGACCCAGGTTGCTGTGTGGTTGGGCAATAATTTTATTGTAATGTTAACTCTACCAGCTTATATCCTTATAGCACGCATGGTGCACTTTTGGTGACTACCCTCTTTCCTTCCCTTCTCCGTTTACCCTCTATTCGACTTAAATATTTCAGCAAAATACCAGGAAAAAATCTCTATTTTCTCTACACTTTAAATATCTTTTTTGGACGTATGCGCGTAAGGAGGAACGTATGATTTTGGCCTACTTGAAGTTTATGAAAGTAATATTTGCGATCACTATCGTAGAATTAACTAATTTCCCAATTTACGAAATACTAGTGTAGTACTAATACACCCGAGTGAAATTTATAAAATGTACTGAAAAAATATTGAAATTATTATTTTATTTTGTTAAAGGGTAAAAATATAGTATCGGGATAAAAAGTATCCTAAATATTAATCCAGGGTGTCAGCTACCTCCATACCAAATTTTATCAAAATTGCTCCAGCCGTTTGATCGTGAAGAAGTAACAAACATACACACAAAAACTTAAGTTTAAGAAGATTAAATAAATAAATCAGTACATAAAACGAACTAAAAAAGGACTGATCGTGTTTTTCGATAGAATTTTTTTGAAATTGTATTTTTTTTTCATACATTCGAAAAAAAATCAAAGAGTGACATCTTAATTACCGCTTACCACTCAAACAGAGTGCCGCTTGTATACAGTGACATCATGTGAATACAGACCATCCCCGAACATGTCAACCGCGTGCCGAGAGCCTGTTAAGCTGTATCGAAGTAGCCCTGAATGAACGCCCGTCTCGGTGGGAGCTCCCTTGGCGGCTTGCCAGCAAACCGTATTACACCGGGCTCGCGATACCGTTACAGCTAGGGCTTGCAGGATATACCGATTTTGTTACTAAAAATTTTGGTTTTCGGTACCGAGTTTAAATCAGTGCCGGTATTTCCGGTATTATCACAGTTGTTTTGATAGCCAATTTTGTTATCTATTTATGGGTTTTTTAAATTTAATAATAAAGACAATTTAAGGTATTTTAATTTAATAATAAAAGACGTATTTAATTTTGTACCGAAATATTTTGAATTTATGTATTTTGCATTTTCTGCGAAAAGTAACATAAATGTCTATAGAATCTCTTCAGTGTCTCAGGTTACTTTTCCAAAATCGTCTGAGAAAATCTTCCATCCATCCATTGACGGGCCCGTTGGCACAATCGACACTGACGCTGCCTGTTACGCCAGAGGTTCGAATCCCACTCAGGACAAATATTCGCGTGACGAACACTTGTGTTTTTATCTGTGTCTGAAAGTCAATATTATCTATTTAAGTATGTATTTAAAAATATATATCTATGTATATCAGTCTCTGACACCCACAGTACAGGCTCGCGCCTAGTTTGGGGTCAGATGGCCGTGTGCGCGAATGTCCATGATATATAAATAAATAAAAATCTAAATAAACTTGTGAATAATACGTATTTAATAGTGAGAACGTCATTCTGTACCCGAATGAATCGTGTATCTCGCATATAATAAATACAGGGAGTGATTCTCGCCATTTGGATCGGAATATCCCGGTCTTACCGGAACAAACCCAAGTGAGATCATACTGCGACCGCATAGTACGAGTATTGTCACTATGTGTAGCGATGTCATCGGACGTGTTGTGACGATAACACTAAGTGGTATTGTACTACGTGATTCGGGTTCCGGTGCTGGCGACACGCCAACATACAACAGGTCAGCGTAATCAAACAGCGATCGGCCTAACAAGTCGCTCTGGGGCACGTTACGCGCGTTTGAATCTCTGCCATCTTTGCAATATTGCTCTGTGGCAGCGAATGGCCGTAAAGTAACCAAGTGGAGGCAGTTAGGTGGACGTGACCGAATTGTGAGCCAAAGCGCACGCTCGCGGCCGATTTCAAGGCATTCACAAAATTCAGAATGAATATTTTAACATTTGTAATGTTTGTAATACATCTGGCAATTTGCAACCGAACCACATTTCGTTACAGAAAAGAAAAACAAAAATTGAAAAATATTTTATTCTTTATTCAAATGTTACACCAAGTGCCAATGTCGAATATGAAAATAATAAATAAATAAAGTTGCATGGTGTTGCAGCCATGTTGCAGCAAAATTTTGGACACGCAGCATAATCGAACCACGACTACTGGTTTTTAATTAATAATACTAGTTTGTCTAAAGGATTTGCGACCATAATATCGATTCAAAGCTCTCTTCGGGTACATCGAGGAGAAGATGGTCTGGAAGAGTTATATTATAAAAAGTCCAGACAATTACGGCTCAATGCACTTCAGCAGCAGTTTACCTCGCAGACAACGCTCGCAGACAAATAACAGCTAAGCAACATAAATGCGGTGCAGGAGCGCAGACAGCAGACGAGACAAGTTTTCATGTACTTTTATACTAAATACGGAGTAATTTTAAGATGGAGGGAGCTACGCTTTTATTTTGTATTCTTATCATTGAATTGTTAATGCTATATTAATATTTTTGTGAATGTCATGTAATTTTAATTACATCGATCGACGACTCCGTGGCGCAGTGGTGAACTGTTACTCTCGGGTTCGAATCCCGGGTTGGGCAGATATTTATTTCGCAGAATTTGTATTGTTTTCTGTGTGTGACCCACCCGCAACACAGGCATGGGCCAACCGTGAATGTGTGTGTGTAGTGATTATTTATTTATTTTTAAAAGATGTGTATTTTTTTTCGTATTATTAATTTTATTCTTACGAACGAGTAATTTTTGTAAGATGTTTTTTAATTTACATGTGTGTTATGTACACACAATGTTCCAAATGCAGTACAGTGAGGTGGGGTAGGACAAATACATGTGGCAAGACTATCACTTTTTAATATCTCTTAAAGTGCGCATTTATTTTTTAACCCCCACCTCACTATATACATTATAATTGTATATCATGATCCATACTTGTAAAAATGTTTTTAAACTATTTCTTTATAACTACTACTACTACTTTTTAAATATTTCTTTATAAAGTACCAAAACTAATAATAATATCTTACAAGTAAATTAATAAGTACATAACTCAAGTTATTTTATAAGTTGAGTTAATAGTGGGTTGAGTAAACACCAAAAGTGGACAACTGAGTCCGCGGCATGTCGTCGTTTGATATTATCTGTAAAAATGTCTTTTATTATATTACTTAAACTTACACTTAAATCTTAATAAGTTAGTTTTTAGAATTTAAATTTAACACTTTATTGAAATTTCAGATACAGTGACAACAAAGTAGGAGGTAAATCCGAATGTGACGATTGGTGCTTATCATTTCAATTTTTATTTCTTTTTAAGTTTTTTTTTAAAGCAACAATCGTTCGCGTGATGCCATTCCTCCTACTCCTTGTTGCCACACCTAAGTCACTTCCATAAACGTACAAGGCATTCTAGTCGTTGATTTGACACACCACGATCATCGTTTCGCTTGATACATTTGTTTGTGATAAAACAAATTAGTATGGATTTCTAGAATGAAATACAAATGTACGCAAGCGAAGGGATGATTTTTATTGATGCCGTCAGAATAAAAACGTTGAAAATAACTTTGTACAAAACGTTTTATCCTGACGACAGCACAGCACTGTAAACCGTCCCAGATAAACCAAGGCACTATAAAATAAATAAACTAAACGCTTAACTTATTAATAATAAAATTTATTTTCGCTTTAGACAGCATAAACATAAATAAAGTAAATTTAGGTATTTTGTAAATATTTTATATTTATTTTTCACAAACCTTGATTGAAAAAGTGTGTTATTTGTAAGCAATTTCTCGAATATTTTACTGTTAATTTATCTTTTAAAATATGAATTCACTACATTAAAAGAAAATATACTATTTAATTTTTCACTAACAATAAACAATACTACTTATAAAATGCAAAATAATCGCACTAATTAACTTAAGGGTAAACAAACTAGGCACCAATGTTTATTTTATTTCATAAAAATAAAAGGATCTTTTTGTTCATGACTAGAAAAACCTTTTAAGAATCTGTTTACAATTTACGAGGCTTTAGGCGAACCAGGAGATTTATTTAATTTATGCGCTGGGGATTCATTAATTTAATACATTTAGGGATTGCTTTTGGGAGCTTGAGTACGATATTATCATATTGTAGCGTATTGCTCCAATTTTTAATTAATTACGTTGACTCAACATTTTGTTTACGAATATTTATTCAGTTTATTACACGAAAGTATTTTTTATGTATGTTTGAAATATGTATTATGATTGTTGTTATTGAAATATTATGCGATGTGAGTCACAGCATCAGTATACTTTTAAAGTTAAAACTGTTTAGTTTTTAGTTTTAACAATTTTAGCTACTACCTACTCATATTATGTCATTAAATGTTACTATGATAGTAACATTGCACTGTATAAAAAAATTACAGTGACCTCGTAGTAAATAATAAATGTTGTTATCACAAAGGTTTACGGAAAGATTCAAAATTCAAATTATTCCGTATTAAATTAATGATTGACCCATCGAATCAAAATTGGCTATACAACCGCTTGCAATATTTTTTTATAATTCAGGCTTAGTAGTTATTCATATTCAATATAAGAAACTGTATCCACTGCTCAAGCGATAACTCACTTTCACCCTGAAGTGTGGCAGTGTGTCGTCATCATGACAAGGCGTAATCTTTATTATAGCGCCATCTACATTTGGAGTGGGGTCACGTTTGACCACTCGCCAGGCCCTCCCTCGCACAGGGTTATAATGGGCTTTACCTTTTTATAGTGCTGACGAGGGTTTTGACGGGACGTACCAGACTAACGTGGTGGTCAGAAACAACGGCAGTTGTCTGTACGTGCCCCCCGGCATATTCAAGAGCACATGCAAGATAGACATCACTTGGTTCCCCTTCGACGACCAACACTGTGACATGAAGTTCGGTAGCTGGACCTACGATGGCAACCAGGTACACGCCTGATAGGTTCTTTATTGAATTCTTTTTAAATGAGCTCCTCCTTTTTCTTTTGACGTTTCTTTTGAACTATCTCAGTATCTGCTGGAGTCTATTAAATGAAATAATTTAAATACAGAAAAATATTTTTTTATAAAGATTTATTTCAAACATAGTTCAGTTTTTATGTTTTGTCAAGTATTTATTCGTAAAGTCATCGTCAGTTAGTTTTGTATAATGAAAATATTACAGAGCAGACGTTACAAGTTGGCTTAGAGAAAATTTATGGGAACCATGTGTGAAACCGGGATATTTTAATATCCAAAAAGTTTTTTTATGTACTATTTTGCATGGGGCAGATTGATCCGTACTGAAAACTATTTTTATTTATTAAC
This sequence comes from Carterocephalus mandan, assembly GCA_018250895.1. Classification (NCBI taxonomy): domain Eukaryota; kingdom Metazoa; phylum Arthropoda; class Insecta; order Lepidoptera; family Hesperiidae; genus Carterocephalus; species Carterocephalus mandan. The sequence continues at coordinate 8,310 of DWTT01000221.1, read as the reverse complement.
TTTTTATAAGTTACTACAATAATAATACCACTGATTTAACGATCGCCACATGGAAATATTTAAACTTTTTTTAGTGAAGACGTAGTAAACTAAAAGCGTGAAGTACCTACAAAATAACGAAAATGGTAGTAGTCCATTGAAATGTTACATTTTTTAGGCCTTACCTTGCGTTTTTTAGAGGACGCAATTTTATTTTATTTATGTGTATGTCAGTGTAACACACATAAAAAAAAAATTGCGTCCTCTAAAAAACGCAACCCCAAATGTAATTTTTCAATGGACTATAGATGCATTGTGGCTCTTGTGCCTGGATATGTAATTACTAATAATTGTTAAAAATTATACTTTACAATGAAAAAAGGAGGTACTCATCTAATAGAAGTTTTAGTGTGGTACGTCTTCTGTTATTTTAAATCTATTAGAATGTGCATTAGCTGAATGCCAGCTGCCCGTTATTCAACATCTGGCATGAATGAGATAAGAACATTTCGGTTGAAGCTAAATTAATGCTGGGATTAGATGTGGAATTGCATTTGAATGAGAGGAAATCTATTGTTTTCCAATTCAAGACGACTAAATCCAATATTTGCCAATGCGGAGATCTCAGGTAGAGACGCTCGACGCTCAGTTCGCTATGACTAGCATGCCATTTCATCTTCAAAAAAAGAGATCTGAGCTCTACTTCAGGACCGGTGACGCATAGGCGACTCTTCTGGTGTAGCAAGTATTAATAGACTACAGTACTATTAATACTTGCTACACCTTGCTACTTCCGGTGAGTACTTACCATCAGGTTGCCCGTCGGCTTATTCGTTAAGGTGGATGCTTCAGAACTAAAATTAAAATAACACATTGAAAATTGCAATGGTATACGGTAAGTGAGGTGAGCATGTTAAAAAATAATGTCACTATTTATATTTTAACGAGTTCAATATAACAAAAAAATATTTATATTCAACTTTCCCGTCACGGAGCGAAACATCCACCTTAAGCTATAAAATATCCAATAGTGAAAGTAAACGTAAAAGTGTGAATGTACTGAAAGAAAAACAAAGAGTTGTTAAAAATTATTTAGAGTTATTTTTCATTATAATTGTATTTGTATACGCTTAATGAACGTCATAACACTTTTTTAATCTACCGCAATTATTACATTAAGTACATTGTATTGTAATTGTATTTAATTTACACTTTGCTTTGTAGTAGCAACCATTCGTATGTGTCAATAACAGTTTCAATATATTAAAAATCAAATTTGTATGTACTACAAGAAAAAACCATAAATCTTTTTTTTACGAATGGTAATAATATATTTATAATATAACAGACGGCTTTTACGTAGTTGTTTCCATGTTTTTTACTTTATTGCATGCAATTTTGTTTTAGCAACTGCTAAAGTCCCTTTCTTGTGTAATTACTTGTTTGACTTCACCAGTTGTAAGTCAGGTTTTTCCAGTTTGCTGTTACTTTCAAATTTAGACTGTATTTCACCAAAAAAGATTTAGTTTTTATATTGTATTGCTTTGCAAGTTCATGTATAGTATATAAGCCGAATTCTAGAACTTTGTTTAAATTAAAGGTTATTTTATTACACGTGGCATTTCCTCCTTTATTTACGTACAACCAAAATATAACGCATGTTTCAAGTTTTATATTTTTACATCGTATGCTAAGTATTGATATAAAATTATGTTGAATATTAAAAATATTTCCATATGGCGGTAAGACTTAATTTTAAGGCATGACTACTTTTTAGATCTTTTATATTTTAGAGCTAAGGTTCTCACGATTCCCTTGATCAAGGCATCAACCTATTTTGATCAGGTGACATTAAGTCACCAGAAGCGCATGACCTTAAAATCCACGATCTTGCATGACCTAGGCCTATAATATACACGACAATGCATAGGTACTTATTTTTTATGTATTTAATCTTTATGTATGTATCTACAATTACATGACAACAACAAAAAAATACTCTAATTTTTCAAAAATAGCTTCACTTATTATAGGAAATCTATAATAAAAATGTATATCAACCATTGTTTTGTATATTTAGCCAAAAGTGTAAATAAATCACCAAGTAAATAGAAATCCTACAGAGTCCAGTAATCATCTTAGATCTAATCAATTGTATCCTGACAGTTGGATTTGGTGCTCAAGGATGAAAATGGGGGTGACTTATCAGATTTCATTACGAATGGCGAGTGGTACTTAATAGGTAAGATTATCATCAAACCTTTTTTTATTTTTCCTTAAAACTTTGAATACAACAACAAATGTTTCAACAACAATGTTTTATTTTTAATACGATTCATTTAATTTACAAAGTAAATGTTCACAAGATTTATTTTGTAAATTAAATAATCGTATTGTGCAATAAGTTTAAAGTTTTTCTGTAAATAATTGTCCAATTAAATACATAACGTAATACAATTTAACTTGTAATATCAAATAGAAAATAGTCGAAGTGTCATTGCATGCCAGTTTATTCTCTTTGTACTTTTACAATGAATTTTAACTTTACGCAAACTCTTGTCTATGTCAAGACTAGCAAATTCACTGGGACGAGATATTCCTTTTAACAGTTAGGAAATGCTTTCCATTGTCGTAGGTATGCCTGGAAAAAAGAATACAATAACGTACGCATGCTGTCCGGAACCATATGTGGATGTGACATTTACAATAATGATAAGAAGACGTACATTGTACTACTTCTTCAATTTAATTGTGCCTTGCGTGTTGATATCTTCAATGGCACTCCTGGGCTTCACGTTACCACCGGACTCAGGAGAGAAACTAACCCTAGGTTTGTACATTACATTTTATTGACTCATTAATCTTATCTTAATACAATGTCATATATTTGTTTTAAGAACGCAAGCCATATTGCAGTAGACACGTCAACGTAAGCCACCTACTACTAAGTAAGATACCTACTGCGTTTCACAAAATACAAATAAATGATAGTGAAAATGTTAACACTGAATTGGTTACTTGATAATGGTCTGGTTTTCTGTTACCATGTATTTGGTATCATACTGTCAGAAGCTGAATGCACAAATCGAATGAGATAAGTTCACATTTTCACTGTCCAGTGTCAACAGTTATCAAGATTTTGTTATCTTTGACCGTGTGTGTCAACATGGCCTTTTACGTCGAATTCAGTAGGTACCTCCTCCTACTCCTGGTATCATAGGTATCTGTACGAGATATAAGGGTTATACGCTCGTTGCCTTTTTGTTTGGCATATAACAAGGCATTGCCATCACAAGATATTTTGTATTAAAAACGCATTGATGATAATGTACATAAAAACGCATTTATTTTTCAAATATACTTTTTTCTGATTTTGAATTTCATTTATAATTGAAAATAAATCAAGTATTTGCATCTCAAGTTTTCTCAAAAACATAAAAGGCAACGTGCGTAAACATTATTCTGATTCTAGAAATTATATCATTGGTATTTGTACTTGTTAGCACCCGACCCAATCGCACATCATATACATTGGTAAGTAAAAATTAGCGTAGACAATTTTTATTCCCTAGATGCAGCACCATCATCACTGGTCAGATTACAGCTACTAAATATATGAATGACTCTCGTGTTCAGTTGGGGAGTTGGTGGGGCCCTTCTGGTTTTGGCGTTGGTGTACACTTATGCACGCTTGTGTAAGTAGGGTTAACGATGTGTTTGATTTCAGGAGTCACTATTCTCCTCTCGCTGACGGTGTTCCTCAACCTGGTTGCGGAGACCCTGCCGCAGGTGTCCGATGCAATTCCCCTGTTAGGTACACTATCCACGCCTCGTCCCCCTTTTTTCATTCCCGTTTCAAGTTTTTATTTCATCTTTGACTTCAATACGTGTTTCGTTCTCTTCATGTTTATTGCTTTTTACTTATATCTGTAATTCTTTTCAATTAAAAAACCACTTAAATCCCTATTTTAAAACATTACAAGGAGTAAATTATGTACTTACAAATCAATTAAAGTGTAACTGTAAATGTTGTTTATGTTTCAAACACGTCCGATTCTAATAGATGTTGTTACAGATTTGCACTTTTAACAACAAAAATACTACAAGATTCTATTTGTTGTCTGTGGTAACTTTACATTTTGAAAGTAACAAAAATCTTGGAATCGATTACGTGATTCTTTGCTTCTGCTTTATTATTACTTTCAGTGAACAAATAGTACTATGTGTCCGATAAATATTCGCCATAAACCAAGCAAAGTTGTAGCTTTGCTTAAACTATCTTTACAACAATGAAAATATAAGCAAGAAAAAACAATTATGTACATTACTATTAACAGTACTCAAAATGTCACAGGCACTTTGAAAATATGTGCAATGTACATCTTAGTGTAAATGTTTACTATACTGCAACAAGCATGGCATAATCGCATGATAACTATACAAGTTACTATGGTATGAGCGTGAACCGTAACAAAGGTAAGTTGTTTTGTATTATTAGTATCAGTGTTTTGGACCATTAATTTTGTATGTAGTACAGTAAAGTTAATTTTTCACGCAATCGATTCCATGTTATATTTTATTTCATGTATTAAGGTGTTGTAATATAATTGAGTTTTAATTACAACTTCAAACTGCTGAAGTTTTTCGGATACTTGGAGGGTGGGATACATACTTTAAGACAGTCAATAACTTATTATTAGTAAAAAACACCAGTTATTAATAGTGGATTTAATAAACAAAAATCTAAAAATAGCGTCTGCATGACTACTTCGTTCTGTTTTGTTTATGATTTTACTTGAGCCCCAGCAACCAACTCAGCACACAAAACAGGAAATGAGATCTAACAATGAAGCTAGGACGGCCTATCTGGATGGAAAAGTGCAGTTATTTCAGACGAACATTTTAACAGAACATAAATTTTCATAGTATTTATATCAATCTTTACAGGTGTTACAATTCTTCTGTCACAAACTGTTTTTTCTCTATTGGTGGGTCACGTTATCACTAAAACCTCTGAGGCAATTCCCCTGATAGGTGAGAAAATCAAATTAGCTTTCAGTTTAAAACAAACTAATAAACATGAAAAAAAGAATAAATGTGCTATTAATAGATATTTACAAGTTTTGCTAGCAAAAGAATGGGTCACGAGGAATGTAAAATCATTTTGTTAATAATGGATATTGTAATTACAATTCCTACGCTCATTCTTGAAACACGAACTTAACAAAAATCTAAATAGAATGCAGCTATTGCTTGATAAAATCCTTAAATGAAAATGAACATAGTTTCTGTACTTTCTCTTCTTCTGACTTGCATTTTAGATTCTAAATATGAAACTAATATTTGCTTCGAGAGTAGTTTCATTAGCTTTTCCCACATAAACAAACAGCAAATATTGCACTAAGATTGCGCTATTATAAAAAAGCTTCCTCCTAATTTTCTTGAAGTTATATTTCAATTAATTATGAGTTACTTACCTTCTTGTAATGTATTAAAATAACTTTATTAACTTAACTCATTCATAAGCCTAATCCGTACTGTTTACCTTGTAAGTTTTGTCTCATCCCTTTCAATTGGCCTTCTAATAAGTATGATGTTTACGTTCGTGAATACTGATGTCAGATTTTGAATAGCATGTATAATTTCTCTTAATCTAAAAATTAAATTTAAACGCTCAACTCAAGAAATTAAACCTGCGCCGATTTAACTTAGAATGGCATTGCTTGTAGTTGTCTAAACAGGTGGTTAAGTTTAAAGGCGATTTAAATCAACAAAGTGGATGCGGGTAGTGGGAGACCCCAGCCTCCAAGTATCGCGAATTTGGATCTCGCAACTTTGTTTGGTCTGTCTGTCTTAATTCGTCTCCTATTAAACTTACAGCAATGTTGTCAAAGGAATTTGATATCTGATTTTTATTTTCTTACATAATATTTACTGTTCCTTTGTCAATGTTTAATTTAGAATACAGAAAAAAGAGAAAGAGCGTCTAGTAGAAATTGTACTACGCATATGTGTAATCGTGAAATGTAAACGAAGGAATTTTCATAATTTTATGTGATGTTTCGCGTACGACTCGACTCCAAAATATCAAACTACCTTTAGTTGTCGGTCGCACTTTCGGTTTCTGTATTTTTCTGTATTCTGAGTGTTTAATATACCTCTAACAATGTAATTTAATGCATTTTATAAAAACACTTGTAAGTTTAGTTTCCTTAGAACAAATGAAATCATTTTGGTTCAACACTTTTATTCTAATCACAGTCTTATTTGTACATGACTATCGCATAACACCAAGCTTTTTTACCGATAGTTATGAACATTTATATATAAATTAAAAATGTTATTGGAATGGAAGAAATTAGTTGGAAGGATGAAATTAATTTACAATATTTTGTATGCATTAATTGAATTATTGAAGTTATAAAACTTAAATAAACAGCACGTATTGTAGTATATTATAATCAATATATAATGCATGATTGCCAATGGACATTTGAGTTTAAGAAAAATGACGATATGATTAATTAATATTAGTACCTAATTTTCTCCTGTAAAATATTTTGTTAATACATTCTACAACTAGGCCCTGATCAATGTAGTTCTAATCCATATTTTTCATATTCATTGCAAAAGTATTTTCTGTTAAAATGTAAAAAAAAATATGTCATATTTTGCTGACCTTCAATTTAATGTAATTTCTAATTTTATATAACAGGCACATACTTCAACTGCATCATGTTTATGGTGGCATCATCAGTAGTACTAACGGTAGTAGTCCTAAACTATCACCATCGGACAGCAGACATTCATGAAATGCCGCAATGGGTAAGTAAGAATAATTTAGAAGGTATAGAAATTTAGACTTTACGATCAAAGATTATTTTAAAGAAAAGCGCATATCGCCGTTAAGCTCAAGATATAATAATATGCGGTTGATAGTGTTAAAATCTTTAGGATCTTTAGGATGTTTAGGATCTTGGCCGGTAGCTGGATGCGTGACCAAAATCATTTTAGCGCTATGCTTGGGATGGGCTTGCTATGGGGCACGTTAAGCCACCGTAATAATATAACATTACCGTGCTTAATCTGTCGGTTCAGGATTTTATAGCAAAGAAACAGGCGATAATCAGACAGGGAACTAACACCTAACCAAGCCCTCAAATACTCTTGCCCTGCAGTACAAAGCTAGTAATTGCAGCTGATAATTTATAAATTTCCCATGCAGATTAAAACGGTATTTCTACAATGGTTACCATGGATACTGAGGATGTCCAGACCAGGGAAGAAAATAACAAGAAAGACGATCATGATGACGACGAGAATGAGGGAATTGGAACTGAAGGAACGGTCTTCCAAGTCGTTGCTGGCGAATGTTCTAGACATCGACGACGACTTCAGACACGTCCCGCCGCCCCCGAACAATACCGCGTCGACGGGGAATTTGGGACCGGGGTTTGAAACTTCTTTGTAATGCTTCTTTCTGCTTCTCGTTTCTTTGTAATGTTTGCGATTTTAAGTTCTTTATTTATTTTTTATTACCCAAGTAAGAAGTAAAGAACAGAATATTTAGTTGTTAGTACAATTATTCACTTAGGTAATATAAAAATTCGCCAAGTGGCTTTTTAACTCCATTTTAAACAAATGTTTCCCTTTTTATATCTAAACTCTACTGTACAATTTGAGACTTTTGTGCTACAAACTAAACATAAAATATCAATTTTTGTAAAGTTCCATTGAAAACTAGCCAGTTTACATATAGATAAATTCTATAGTATGCTTTCCAAATCCAATAGGTACTATTAAATTTCGCTTAGAAAGCTTCTAAATCTTACCATAACCAATAAATAATAGCTAAGAGCAAATTCAATTTTCCGCCAAGATATCTCCCTACCTAGATATAATATATATGGAGTGTAATACATTCGAAAGCAGGTGCTCAATATTCCGTACGGACTTCCGACGTTCGTTCGTGCGGCCCTCGACGATGGAGGACGTTGGTGGAGGCCTGGGCACTCATCACCGGGACCTCCACCTCATCCTGCGGGAGCTGCAGTTCATCACCACCAGGATGAAGAAGGCAGACGAAGAGGCCGAGCTTATTAGCGATTGGAAGTTCGCTGCGATGGTTGTGGACAGGTGATTTGATTTTTTATTTTTATGGATACAAGATAGCAAACGAGCTTGCAACACCACTCATCTGCTGCCGCCCATGACAACTGTGACTGACTTTGAACAAGACTCAATTAGGGACTGCGATGGTTAGTCCAATTAGTTGAGAGAGTTAATTAGAACATTAGTTGGTCAGTTCGTTAGTAGGTATGAGGACTGGGG
>DWTT01000220.1:0-18416 GCA_018250895.1 Carterocephalus mandan | reverse complement strand
CGAACACTTGTATTTGTTCTGTGTCTGGATGTTAATAGTATCTATTTAAGTATGTATTTAAAAATATCTATGTATGTGTATATCAGTCTCTGACACCCATATTCTGTGCCCATATCACAGGCTTGCGCCTATTTTCGGGTCAGATGGCCATGTGTGAGAATGTCCAAGATATTTATTTATTTATTTATAATGCGGTAATATAGACGCATATTACCGCATCCGAACCGCCGGCGCCCACATCCCCGGCCAGCCCACGCGGTTGCGCGACACGTCGTCCGCGAGTTTTTCACAACGCAAAGGTCGGTAGAAAGCGGAGAAACAATGCGTCCACAATGGCCATTGTTCCCCGCGGGCCCACGCGTGGAGAATACCTTGTCATGCTCAGGATTATTGTCAGTCAGTTCCTCTTGCAACAGATGGTCGGAGGCTAGGGATGACAACTCAATTGTAGTCACTCTCTCTTTAGCTACAAACTCTCGTTGCTCCTTCTCTTTGCCAGATAAACGTAAGTCATAGCTTCTCTATAAAGCAGATGGTCGTGTACAAACAACACGTGAACTTGAGCAATCAAATGTCTTGGTTAAAACTTGGTCAGCGACGTGGACTATCCGTCATTCTGAAAGGAGATCGTGTACAACCAACAGGGGGCTAGTGAAATGTACCGGTGACTGGATAAAATGGTCTGCTCTTTACTGTATCAGACAGATATATGTTTTTCTTTGCTTCAATTCAGAGTAGATCATGTCAGAACGTAAAGATTCGTAAATATACAAAACGATAGTTCTCTGCAGATACTCGTATGATACTCACACATAATTTATCATAGGGATATATTTTTCTCTTCATCTTAATAATATGTTCCAACTTTTCCACGGATAGTGTAGAGGTAATGACTGACTTGTGCCTAGACTGCCCGTTGAGCTGGTCCAGTGGACGTAATCGTGACTGCCAAGCTAGACTGATATCCTGGGTTCGATCCCCCGACGGGGATCGGCCGGATCGGACAAAGTATTGATGAAAAGTGGATGTACGCTACGCCTACGCTTTCGAGTAAATACAGGCGCGATGTTATTGTGATTCAACCAAAACCAAACGACTACTAAATCCCTATTACACACTGAATTTCAGACGTTTATTTTTCAATGAAAAGAGAAAAATATGAAGTCTATAAAATGCAACCTTAATTATTTCGTGACGCGACGACCGTGACGAAATTTTAATATAACGACAGATTTATATAAATAAAACCATTTGCCTGTCAATGAACAAGTATTTTACGGAATATGTTTGCATCACTTAAGCCTAGTTTCGCATAATAAACGTATCTCATTACGTTTTATTGGCATCAGATCAGGGTTTGCACTTGCAGCAAATGGACAATAGTCGCGATTGACAGTTCCAAATAATACTTACCAAATTGACATGCATATTAATATCAATAGAGCTTGTCGTGGCAGTCTGAACACTGAACGGAGTAACCATGCGGAGACGACGAGTAGTGGGGGACGGGACGGGACGGTTTTGCCGCGACGATAATACGCGCACGTCGTTGATCACCACTGTACCATTAACATCGCACACCACGGACAAAACTGCAACCGACAAAATGTCCACTACCTACAATGATTATTGACGAACCCTAGTGGAAGTTTTTTTTTTATACAAATTTTAAGTTATCTTATCATTGAACATATATACTGTGATATAAACTTTTCCTTTTCATCCTGTAGATTTCTAAATTATGTGCTAATAATAAATTTGTGATGATATCAAAAGTCAAAATCTAATATATAACGAGAGAGAAAAAGCCGGAGGAAAAAACTCTCTGTCCTCGGCCGGCGGTCCACGGGCAGAAGCAGCCATATCCAGCGGACAAAATGTCCGTCGTCTGTCAACAACTTCATAGGAGCATGCCGCGTGTCGCAGCGGTCAGGTAACAATATGCATAGTCATGATTTGCGGGACGCCATTTATTGAGCTAGGCGTGAACAAACAGAGCTGAAACAAGCGGGAGCAACATCACCGTACATCTGTCAATACGGAGAAGGAGCTTCCTTGCGAATCGCGATGGTTCCTTTGTCATAACAACCTGACATGACAAGAGGCATGTCATACCAAGCTCGTGGAATAGGTATCAGATACTTAGCTCCCCTGAAGATAGTCTAAAAGAGTGTAAGAGGTACTTCATCTTTCTAGCGGAATACAATTGCAACACATGTTGTCAGTTTCTTAGCCGAAGCTATCGACGCTTGTAAAAGGATTAGCTGTATAGACGTGAGATATCGGAACCTGTTTGTGAGCTATATAACAAGCCATAGCGAACAAGTCGTGTACTCGGAATAGCTCGGCCGCAAGGCTAGCCCGACGGCGTCGTGACGGCCTTCAGCTCTCCTTCCGCGACAACAGGTAAACATAACAAATGCATAGCGTATCTGTTACGCGCGCTGTACACGTTGGGCCAAGGGCTGGGCCAGGCATTGGGCCAACGTCTACTTTGAGTTTTTCGCCGGACAATACTGCGTGTGGACATACTCGGAACAGATGATCAAATTAATTATTGTATTGCGTTACGGGTAAGGTGATTGGCCACGCTCAGTAAAAGTCAAAAACAATAACAATAAAAATGATGATAGCATTGTCACTATCTATTAGCGTACTAGTAGTAGTGGCATTTTTTGATCCTAAGTTTAGCGAGCTCGCGTCGGTATCGGTGAACAAGTGTGGTCTCAAATTCCATCGCCAAATATGGTAAGTTGTAATGGAATATTTGACTGAATACCAATAAAAAATAAATCTTATGGTAAAAACATGTAAGCATGTTGCATGTGTATGTGTCATTTTTAAATCTAGTAAACTACACTTACGAGTATTTAGAACAGTTTGGCTGACTGACTGAACTGACTGGCACAAGGTAATCAGGATAAACAAAAACACTTTTATTACATGGCCGCTAAGACACTACACAAATTTGAATTTTGCTATCGAATTTGCAACCAAACTTAAAACTCCAGCGTTCCACGAGATAAAAGTACTTAGAGCTGGCTTGGCAATCCCTTTTGCTATATGAAAACTATAATGACTCTTGTCTAATGTAAAACTTCAGACAATCTAGGTACCTTTTAAGTATAGTACAACAATTTAACAACAATATAAACGGACGAGTTAAAATAACCCGTCAATGATACCGCAAAAAGCTTCTAAGCGACATTAATATTCGGATATTATGCAGCGCGGATATATCCGTCGCGCAATGAGAATCGGATGCAGTTCATCGGAATTGGTAATGCTCACGCGCGCCGCGACGCCGAACGCTTCCGAATTCGCGATTCGAAATCACAGCACTCGTACATTGACAGGTTAATAGATGTTATTAAATATTTCGAAAGTTATCCTACAGTAAAAGGACCGTAATGGTCTGTCACTCTCCACCCCATATGCCCACGTATTTAGTTAGGTAACTGTGGGTGTTACGAGCATAAATGAAAGACCCCAGGGTCTTCGACAAGGATCAATGATGCCTACGAAAGTTTACTCGAGTATTTATTCTACGTCCGTTCAGACGGATATTATTTTATGGTTTCTCAGTGTTTCAGGTGATACACATTATTTTGCTCGTGACTGTACCTGTGCTAAAGCACGTTGATGTAGTGCGTGGACTGTTATGCTGCAAAGAAAATATAAATACCGACAAGATCAATGAGTAGCCTTCTTACCCAGATATTGTCGAGGGTCGTATGAGATCGAAGTCATTCAAAGATGACGCATTGTGCTCTAGTAGTCTGCATGTGCTTTAAACATATTAAGTGGGTTTTTGATAGGCTATGGTTAGAATCGGGCACTTCGAAACCTGCTTCCTGTTTCCTTTTTCCAGGTTCCAGCGTGGAACCGCCCGCCAAGATACCAAGTACCATTTATGCCATGTAATAATTGTTATGAAATCTGTTGTGTTCCGGCCAGAATGGTCTGGCTTCCGGTTATACTTTGTTAGATGCGATTATCATACTCCTCGAGGGTAGCAACACATCCGTGATATGCTTGGAAAGAGACTCATTCTGGATTTGTCACGGGTGTCATGGGTGGCAGTCGTATGGAGCTGCAGGTTCCTTTGCTAACTTGTCCATAGAAAAGGTGGCAACTGTCGAGTTGCCCACATCGTTGGCAGGGCCTAACGAGTCACTCAACATGCAAGAAACTTATCGCTGCAACTTCCACGTCGCCCCGAGCCGATTATCGCACAGATGTTCGTAATACGGGTTTTAAGAATTCCATCTATGTGCTGGTGTTACGCTTCGGTGTAATTACATAATACTAAGTCTGACAGCATAAGGGTTGTAAATAAAAACTTCGTTAGGCCAATTCCCTAGAGCGTCCACACTTCACTTCAATCGACTTGTGAATTTGATTATAAATTATTAAGTAATTGTATCGATGTGTCGAGTTGGGAGGGGGATGTAACTGTATTAAATTTAACGGAGTTTGGAGTCTTGTTGGAGTTTGCAGTTGTGGGCGATCGCCGGACAGTCAGTCGACACAAATTTCAAGGAAGTTTGAAATCAACTCCCTTATAAATATCTCGATGTGAGTAAGAAATCTACCACATTTAAGTTACCCCACTGTTGGGTGCGAGTCTCCTCTCGAAATTCAATGGGAGAGGTTAGGCCTTAATCTACCACGCAGGCCAAATGCGGATGACTTCGAGAACACTATGAACTCTCAGGCATGCAGGTTTCCTCACATAGTACTAAGTATATTACTAAGTTATGTTCGGTTATTATTTTCTTGATTTCGTGTGATATAGCCTCCTATTCACACCATCATTTTGGGTTGGCTGGCAAAGAGTGCCGCCAGGCATTAAGATCGCCTTATGTAAAAACATGTTTTTTTACAATAAAGAAAGAAAGAAAGAAAGAAATATTCTTTAATTTAATTTGTACCTTGTTAGTCTACAAGATAAGGCTCTACAGCTCTACTCTAAAGCTGTACCTTTTCTATAGACCGCTCCTCGTACCTACATAACGCAGTGACATACGAGTACAGTCTGTACAGAGAACGTACTAGATATTTAAAACGAGCCCTTCAAAGTTCCTGCTTAAGTCCCAGCCGCGCTAATAGGCCCGCGCCTTTATTAAGAGAGGGTTATGCAGAGTGGCTCGCAATAAACGAAATGGAATAGTTAACCCTGCAGTGGTCTTCACACTCACTTTAATTTAGTTAACCGTTTCGCTCCAGGCGATGCAGCCCAGATCGGGGAAGGGTTGAAAAGTGACGGGTTTGCCGAGATTTTTTTTGTCGATAGATAATGAAATAAAACATTATAACATTGTATTTTATGTCGTTCATCACAATTGTATGCCCTGTAACTAAATACATTTGAGGTATATATACTTCCTTAGCTCAAACCAAGTGCCTGCAAAATTGTTAAATATTACTAATTAAATAATATACATATATTTACGTATCTGTTCAGTGCCGCTTCGTCGGAGATTTTGGCTACATCTATTTAGAATTTAAACGAAAGAAAGCGGTATATTTAATTAATGTTTAATTTTGACAAAATATGCATCGATAAAATTAAATGTTACTTATCGGTATGTCGGTAAACATAATCGTCCCATCACTAGCGGCCTCCGCGCTCATTGCCAGCTAATTTATATAGACCCGCTGCACCCTCGCTGAAGGCTTATAATCGCGATGAAGTGTTGCCTTCCTTGATTAATAGACGAGCGAGTTGCGGCTAATGATCCGCCAAATTGCCAAATAAAGTGTCTCAGTTCATTCATAAATTGTGCTGGCTCAACGTGTCGTTCGGACATTGCGCGGCATTCGGACGACATCCGCGTTAATCGTCACGCTATTTAGGAAGTAACTTATTATCTTTTTCAAAAGAATATAACGGGCTAACTGGGGCAAATCTTAAGCTTACTCGTATATGTTTGCTCACGTGTTGAGATTGTTTTTACCGAATGTCAACAACTCAGATTTCAATGTCTGCTTTGTCTACAATGTCTTTTTCAAATTATGAAACAAATAGTTTTGAATGTCATTGCTCACACAGGCTCACTCACCTGTATGTTATTTACTGCGAGTAAGTAACAAGCTTGGACATATTAACGAGTGTTGCCCTTGTTGCATGTTTTATATAGATACCAGTAAAATTTCCAAAATTAAATACAAGTAGGTACCATGTCTACATAGTAAGTACTATTAATAATTTAACTTAAAAACTTGAATAGGCTCGTAATACTAGAGTAAAATAAAGTTAAGTGTTTACGTTTGTAAACTTGTACTGAATGTTTTTACGTGGTCGTGGGTAAACTGGGCCTAAACTCCAAATGGAGCGCCCACCGGGTAATTGTTTCCCCTGGCCGCACCTAAATCGCGGATAAATCAGATAACAGAGAAACAAAACGACAGCGGACTGACCGCTGGGCGGCTGGGCGGGCGGGCTGCGCGGTGGGGCCATTACAACAGCGATTTTAGACATTTATTTCGAGATTTTCACATTATTATAGAATAGCATAACCTTGTTATATTTCACGTTAGACAGAACTAATCAGTTTTTGACCAATTTAACCAAATTAAACATAGCACAGCATAACTTTGTACTTATATTTCACGATAAACATAACTAATCATTTCTTGACCAATTAAACTAAATAAAACAAAATGCACACATTACAAAAAATATTGTTCTTTACGAAAGGTGTTCTTTAAGGGGTATTACCGTAAATTTTTTCTTAATAGGTGTTGGATTAAAATAACATTTATTTTACTTAGGAAAAAAAAAATCACCTACTTTTTTTTTGTTTTAGTATCGAAAAAAATTAATAAAGGTGTAAGATGAAATTTTTCCCCACGTTTTTCGTTGCCCCACACAAGGGCGGCGGTTCGGAAACAGAAAGGCTGGTAAGAAGGATGTTCCTCGGGCGGCCACAAGACAAATGTCCAGTATCTGTCAATGATACTTCCTTTAATAGGACATTTGTTTAACCATACCGCAATATGCGACCACCCTTATCAAGTGGTCGGTAACTGAAAGGGTCCTGATACGTTCTGAAAACGGATTGCATTTGTATTTCTTATACTTAAGAGGAAAATACTAGACTAACTAAGTCTATTGCAATTTTATTGCAGAAAGTTAGAGCTGTCCAAGTTACATTAATTTAGAGACCACTGCCTAATGTTTGAGTTGTTACAAGAAGGCGTTAACAGACCATTTTATTCATTAGATCAGAGTGGTAATATCTTGTAGCCGGTTCATTTTATATTATTTTAATAACAAATAGGCAAACCGTGTAACCGCCGTACAACCGCAAACCTAAACACTAGGAGGAAATGACAATTTTATTCAGATTCTGTTACGCCGTAATTACTGCATACACAATCAATGCGCAGTATAAGTGGGATAACACTGCGTACACACAGTACAGTACAGTAGTATCATAATCGCTGTCGCTGCGACCCACACACGTCCCACTGCTGGGCACGGGTCACAATATTTATCGGTTTCTATCGAAATGAGGAATGAAAAATTGTGCGTCTTTATTACTGCTATACGCAGTTTCAAGAGACTGTAAATAATTAAGGTTTCTCTTTCAATTCCAAATGCGGTTTTATATAACACGTTCAAAGCAAGGCATTAATTTCATTCAGGATGTTGCAAATTTTCGTGTTTGTTATTTAACATTTTGCTTTATATTTGGCAGTAGCGACCCTTATTACGCCCTGGGTATTACGAGTACCTACTAATTATTAGCGGGGCAGTCGCAGGGCAGTGCAAGCGGATCGCATTTGCGTAAGCTGACCGCTGGATTACTGACGAGGCGTTCCAGCAACGCTGGGGCCGCGTGCCCCAAGTGACGCGCTGAGGGCTGTTTGGTTTGAAAGGTAAGTTACAACCTAGTGGCTCTCAACTGAGAAAGCCTGAGTATACTCCACCACTTGGCACAGGGCTCAGTGACCAACCTGATGGACTGCAACACCCTTATAGGGTTATATGCAATAAAGTATTGAGTATTGAACCGGGCGACCACGCGTCGCCTTCATACCTATTGGTATAATTGTCAACTTAAAAGGATCTCGTGTGGTGTACCGGTATCGTCTATACTAATATTATAAAGAGGAATGATTTGTTTTCGACGATGGACCGATTTCAAAAATTCTTTCACCATTAGAAAGCTGCATCTTCACTGAGTGACATAGGCTATGTAATATGTATTACTAAGTATAAACGAAACTATTGTTATGTCTAATTCCACGCGAGCGAAGCTGCGGCGTTCACTAGTATGTAATAAAACATTATCGTGCCGCGTGGGCACAGGCGGTAAATAGATATTAGTTCATTTTCATATTCTTATTAATATTCATATTCATTTATTGCAGTCATTTTAAATGTAATCATGAAAATGTAATCTAGCTCTATAGCTCGCGTGATTCTGCTTTAAATTTCTGTTTGTTCCCTATCGTTCCCCTTGTACCTTGCGCCGGGCCCAGAAGGAAGTCCGGCCAACAAGCAAGGGTCAGCCAATTTGCTCGTCGTCTTCACGACGTAACAAGGTCGGCTGATCACGGAGCGGAATATTTGAGGGCCGCCCGCCGCCGGCCGATGCATAATTGCCTAACCCAGAGCTCCTGGGGAAGGGAGCTCGAACCTATAGAGCTGATGTAGTCATTGGATTCGCTTTAGCAGCTCTATATATTTTACTCTGTGTTTTGTTTAGCTCTATGGACTTAAAGAACAACCATCAGGACAACACTTCATACTCCCACTGTTGGGCTTGGGGCTTCGGGGTCTCCTCTCGGAATGTGAAGGGTTAGGCCAAATATCACCACGCTGGTTAAGTGCGGATTGGCAGACTTTGCAAGCGTTCGAACATTAAGAAGAACTCTTAGAAAATCAGGTTTTCGCAACATGTTTTCCTTTTTTTATTGTTGCAGCAGGTGACATTAAATTTCTTAAATCGCACATATCTAAGATAAGTCATTGGTGCGGGCCGCGTAGATATGAACCCAGACCCCATCGACTGAGAAGCGAGTTTGGGCGAGTTCGATAACCACTGAGCTGTCACCGCTGTGACAGACTAACGCTTAGTATTTATTACTCGTATGTCCATATCCATGTTAAATTCACCTATACTTAATACCATGGAGTTAAAAGTACGTTCACAAATAACAATTTCCAAGACAAAGATTTTTCTATTAACGGCCAGTACTTGTCACAAATTGGACAATTTTTCCAGTTTCATTGTAGCGATGAAAATAATCACATACATTACAAATGACTTGGGTGAAAGCAGTTAACGGGAATTGCATGCTCGTTTATTTATTTATTTATTAGTTAAAATGCACATTACATACAGATAGCTAGAATGTATGTATACCCTTAAAAGGGTGTAGCATTAAGATACGAGACCCAATTACAAGATTTGATTAAGTACATTTAAATTTCATACATCAATTTACATATCATACTCGTACATCTAAATTACTTACATTCTAAATTATTTATACGATTTGGTTAATTCTAATTATTATAACCATTTCTAAAAATAAGTAAAATTAACATCGATCAACGAATATATTCTTTAAATGTCAATAATTAATAACAAATGTCAAAATAGAAGAAAACACAAGTCAATACAGGTAAATAATGTCAAAATCGTGTTTATATTCTCTACATTATTTAACTTAAAATGTATACACATAAATTGGTTTTACTAGCTATTATTTTAACAAAACGTTCCCAAAACGAACACTATACAGCCCAATAAATAACCCGAACTTAAAACAGACATCGTAGAGGTCATAAAGTGACCTGAAACTTTCCTCCATAAATCATGGTCCGCAGACGGGGAATTCCGGAGTGTATGAGACCGTATGTCATTTCGGTCAAGCAAGCGCTATTTGTCTTGCAAAAATTTGGGGACTCGAGAGGAATGTGTCCTGAAGGAATGCGATCGGACCGACGTGTGCGGGAAGCGGAGGGGACTTGGTGCGATATTGGCTTCCTTGGGAGCGTGTATGTGGAGCGAGTGTTTCTAAGGAAACAATTTAAAAGTTGGTAAACATGGTTGGAAAGCATTTCGGGTTTTGCAAACGTGTGCGGGATCATTTACGGCTTCTTAAGAACTCGAGAGTAATCATAATAATTTTAATATGTAATATTTTATTTGCCAGAACAGCTTTCAAGATGATGGATAGTACAATTACAGTTTTGTCCCTATGTTCTACCTTTCCAGGCATGCAAAAATGTAAGCGATCTAAAGAGAAAAATGGATACAGAGTTTTCAGCCTGAACAGCGTCCATGAAATTTTGCCACTAGCGGTCAGCCATCCACAAACCGACTGCGCCCGTCGTTGCTTAACTCATTCGATCACATTGAAGCGACGCGAGCCATTGGGCTATGGACGCTACCATATGTACATACAGATAGCAAAAATGTAAGCGATCTAAAGAGAAAAATGGATACAGAGTTCTCAGCCTGAACAAATTGCGTAGTTGCATTCATTACAATGAATAACTTATTTGAAACAAGAGTTGGTACTGATATTACTTGCCAACAAAAAAGATCGCGTTGTATCAATTTCAAATTCAGAATGTATGATTCTGTCATCGGTTTACGTGTAGCCTATGTATATGCGTCGAGCACTATTTGCGCTGCATGCGCCGTGTTTGCGCCGTGTTTGGGCCGTGTTTGCGCCGGCAGGGCGCAATCAGCCCTGGGTTTATTCTATTTATCGTCCGCAAGACGCTGATTTGTGTGTATAGCCGTGTTTGCAGAGCGCACCGAGAGCGGAGGGTAATTCTGAATATTTTCCCGGAACGCCTTGGTAATTCAATTGCAACTTACTAATTCCAATCTGCGGACTTTGTTTGCATGATTTAAAAAGTAAAATTAGCGAATTGTAAAAATACAATGCTCCATGGAGTGACTGATTCAATTGGAAGTATTTGAGAGGAATATTAACATAATATAACGTCTGTATTTCCCCGAAGGGATAGACACATACACCCACTTTTCACGAGGTATATTTAGGTCCCATGTAATAGGTGGTGACCCTCTTGCTGTGCACCGGGCGCAAATACAGACTCAGAGCTGCTACCGAGCATTTCAAGTTAGAAAAACTCAAGTTGTTGCCCGATCAAACCCAGGACCTTTAGCTTAACAGTCGCGGTTACGACCATTCGACGAATGAGAACCATTCGAAGATAATATATTTAAGCCTTAACTTTGTTATGAAATTTACGGTAGGTACATATAGGAATGACTACTAATATTAGATTTTTTGAGGCAAATAATAAACTGAAGTGAGCTTCTCAGTTATGATAAGACACATGGATGTGGTCGCTAATATCTGGTAGGTCTAAAGCGTGTGCTACAACAGGGAATCAAACCTCTGGTTGAATGAGCCGCTCAGCTCATTCCTCTTGCCGCCGCGCAAGTACCCAGTCATCCAAACAAAAAGTGTGAACAAAAAGTGTATGACGCTAAACAATGGCGAGGAAGTTTTTGCGGCGGTCGCACTCGCTGGCCGGCGGGAACAAATGTTGGACAAATTAGGCATTAGGGGTCGCATTAGGCGCCGCTCGACGTTTTTGTTAATCTGGTAATTGATTCCCACGTGCAAGTGCGAGGGATCTAATCAACCGTAAACATGATAAACGTTGACTACATATTATTAAGCTGTAGAAACTGTTTAGAATAGTAGGCACTACTTATACTTTCTTTATATATAAATGGGAATGTGTGTTTATCGGTTTGTTGATTGTTTATTTGTCCTTGTTCTCCTCCTATTGAAATGATTTTTTGTCGACTATCGAGGTAGTCGAGGTAAGGTGACATAGGCTACTTTTTGTCCCGAAAATTGCACAGATTTTCTGGAAACTGACAAACCAGCGTTCGACTTTAATTCGATTATTTTTGTGGCTTCGTTGGTTACGTTCTTCTACTAACTGAATGATAAAACGATATTGTTGAAAATTATGGTATTATCAACGTGTAAAATCTAAAAATGAGCGTTATATTTTACACTAATTCCTATTCTAGTCCTTGCAAATGCTTGCCTAAAACTAAGTACGTTCACTGTGCATATCATTAGGCGATAATGGATTAGGTATTCAGTGGACTCAACATGAATCCACATAATTATCGATAACTAATAAAACAAACCCATTTTTTTCATCCACACCCAGTCCCACTCACTCCGCACAAAAAGCGAATGAAAGCGTAAAACAAAGCGGCGTCAGAAAAGTTTTTGCTCGCAAGCAAATGGCAGCGTTTACAGCTGAACAGATTCCTGAGGAGCCGTGTCAGCGCCGCTCCTGGACGATGGTTTTGTTTTAATAATGAAATTAACCAGTGTTTGACCGGACAAGCACTTTACGGTGAAATCTGGTTTTAAGTTTATACAGTTATCGTGGGTTGCGGAGAATAAGTGGTGCTGCGTGCTTGCAATGTTTTCAATCAATAGGTATGGTAGAAAAACGTTGCATTTCGTCAAGTTTTAGTGAAATATTGATTGTAAGATTCCAAGACATACCTACATATATACGAGTGAAGTTAAATAAAAGCTTTTTAAAAGTAATAAAATTTTATAATAATAATACTTGTAATTGAATATTAAAATCAATTGATATTATGAAAATTCACAGAAGCAATACATATATGTATTTTGAAATCAAGTGTATTTACAATTCAGCTAGGTATAAATTTGGAATTGGACATTGGAAATTCAAGCTATTTCGAGAGAAAAGCCGCGCCCAGATTGATGGTTAGTGGTCACCATCGCCGGTGACCTTAGCGTGCCCTCCGAAGCACGGAAACGCCCATTAAGTTTTGCCTCTAGCGGTCTCACCTATCCATAAACCGACCGCGTCCGTTCTGCTTACATACACTGCCCCTACACTCCAACGAACTATTATTCATATTAACACCTTGTTAACAATCCCGGTCCCTATATGAATCCTATTTAAAGTAAAAAACAAAACAAAACAAAAAATCAAGCTTTTGAAGTCGGTTAATAAAATAAACGCTCGACATCGATCTTCGAAGGAATGTGGCCGGTGACGAATGGCAGTTGGAACGCTCTCGTGGACAGGGGACAGTTCCCCTGGCTCCCCTGGCCCCGTAATGATGTGGATAACTCCTTCGGCATTCGACAGGGGATTTCATAAAATGTCACTCTTAAGACGGTCTTTGGACGCACGCGCCTAATGGATTGTGCTGAATTGCGTGAGTACCCGTTTCACATGGACAGGATAATACACTATAGATACACTCAACCCTGAGCAACAACAAACAACTAACTATCAAGTATAAAGACTGCTACAACACATAAACAGTAGCCTAGGGCCGAACTCAAATGCTTGTCAGGCAGGGTCAGTGACGAACGAAGTAGAATTGATGATTCAATCCTCAAAGATATTGCAGACGAATTTTCAGCTATTTTCCTAATATTATTTCCAAGGTAAATTCACGTCATCGGTGATGTCCTTGTGGCTAACCATAAACTAACATAATTTCGACTTCTTCTTAAAGATGTGGGTTCAATTCCGAGTGGCACGCACCAAAGACCTTACTAAGATACGTACCTATCTATACCTATGTGTGTTCTAAAGATTTAATCCTGACTTAGATATTAACAGGATACGGAGGAGATAGATCATGTTTAAAAAGGTCAGCAAACAATAATTATACTTTTAGATTATTTACAACTGTGTGTCTTGTAAATTTATTGTGTTCTTAATGTATGAAGACCTTTAAAAATCAATAATTATGTGTGTTTGAAAAAAGTAAAGTGTTAATTTTGTAAAGGTGGAAGACCGCATTTTGATCTGCGGTATGTTCTTCATAGTTTTCTCGAATGAATACATAATATATAATATGGAGCCTGCCAAACTGCCAACCCGCACTTGAGCAGCGTGGTTAACTATAACCTACACCTCATTTCGAATCCTAAGCCATCAGTGAGACTGTAAAATGGTTGAAAGGGAAGTCACACCATCGATCAGAAAAAAGAAATAAAAACAAGAAAAGCCTAACTGTCGTAGAACGGTTCCTCAAACAGTCATTCGCGCTATCGCCCCATTGTTTCTTAAAAAGCGCTTTGCAAGTGAGTGCAAACCCTTGACATTTCACCCCGGGTCCTTTAGACCGGTATCTGATGACCGCCCTCGCACCAACCCGTTATCAGTGAATTTAGCGATATACGGAGCATCCTTCCTAGTGTTTATGGCGTCGTAAAATGCGAGGGTTATATTGTAAAGTGAGATAAGTCACATGATCGAATGGACCGTCTTGAGTAAATGAGATTTTAAAGGGTTTATAAACTAGATTCAGCCAATTTTCATAACTATTTGGGTTTGATTTCAAGGACTACTCTGTCTATCAATTATTTCAATTATATTCCCTTCCTTGCCATCAACTCCTAGGATGGTTCGCTATGTGTAGCAGTAAAAATGTAAATGATAAATTAAAATCACATCGCAAAGCATGTATCAATTTCCGCTGTAATCAGTTACCAATCCATCGCCATAATACCAGGCGATATGTACTGACATAAAAAGTGATTTACAACATAATTAGGCAAAACCGAGTTCATTACAATAACGTTTACCACTTTCTGTTGGTGGTTGCGTATTTTTTGAGTATAAAGTTTGAACGGTGTCCGTTTTTTTTTCAGTTTTACGACGCCATTCGGTATACAGACGTGTTAATCCGAGCATGTTTCGCCGCACGCGACGTAGGCTCCTCATTAGTTTTGTTTAACGACCATCTTTTAGTGCGGGCCTACTTACCGTTTATTACGCTTTTTGCTGCCCACACCGCTCGCCGCAGCGCGGTGTCAATGTCGACTGATTGTGAGGTGCGGGTTACACGGCTCTCAAATTAACTCTATAGTTATAGAAAAATTAACTTTCCGTTTTCTATTTGTTTCGATTAGAATCATAAATTTGTTGAGTTCGACACGCCTTGACCACTTATTCCTTCTACTTGCTATTCTATAATAGATCAACTGTGTTACTGACTAACCAAAACTTTGGAAGGTTCCCATAAGCTTTTTGTAGGTAAAGTCCATGTAACCCGCCGCATTAATACTGACAGGTCCTGTCTCATGTGTTATTGTGGAAGATGGGTGGGTGATGTTACAAGCTCGTTTGCTATGTTATACCTATTAAAAATCACTCAAAAGTAACTTTAACTTGGAACCAAATAAGTACGCTGTAAGTAGTAGTCTTGTCTAAATGCCCTATGCATAATACCTGATAGCAGGGATTGATCCCAAGACCCTTTGGTCACCTACACTACTATTGGGGAGGGGACTCGATTTCGTGTGTAAGCCCCCTAAACAATAGGCGCGTGACGACCGCTTAGTAGCTCGCCTGCTACAATTACCACTGATTACCGCAGACATTAGTACCTACCTACTGGAATATCAATCCGGCTGGTTTTGTCCGGCTTTTTTAGCCAATGCATGTGGTAAATACAATTCTACCATACGTATTAGGGAAAGACTTGTTTTATAAAGGTGAAATCGTAAGTTAAAGTTTATCAGAGCGCGCCAATTGTGCTGGTCAAGTGGCAGTGTTGGAACAATGAGCACGGAGATACCGAATTGTGACTTTCAGATTGACTGAAAGAAGAACGATTATCACAACCCCTTCACTGTCCCAGGATAGGGTTTCAGTCGATTTGCCAAGTCTCAAAGATTGGTTCTCCTAACTGCTTTCTGTGGCGTCAGCTAATCTATACAGTTAGTGAATTCTACGCTCACTTACTACAAAGAACTTTGATATGACAGGTGTGGACTAATAGCCCTCTTATGTAGTAATATGTCAAAGACTTCCAATTCTTATAAAACGTCTTTATAATGGTTCGCCGCTAATCACTATCTTTAGGGCTGTCAAAAGCTGGAAACCACCGTGACGTCAACGCCATGACACGACAAATAGCCGAATCGTCTGCAAGCACCCTTCGCTATCGCTATCGAATGAGATCTCAACGGCCGCTCGAAATTAGGCGAAACGAACGCTAATTCCGTAAGACAAGCGTGTCCACTAACACACTACAATAAAAACTATACTTGGCTTAATAAAATCTACAGGTAGGGTGGTAACATCTTTCCGGTCAATTACATGTCGCATTTCACTATGAACCTTTCTCGAACTGGTTAATGTGGATATTCGAATGGAAGAGGGTGGAGCGTTAGGTCGTTTTGCAGGTTTTTATAATTGATATCTTGGTGTATCTGGGCACAGGACGTCGTGTGAGACGCAAGGTGCAGGCAAGGTGCGCTCGGACCGTTGGGCCGGCTGCGCGTGACGCACAACTGATTACTGGAACGCCCGATAGCGCTTGATGACCGCTTTGTTGGCCTTTCGCTGCTAGGAAAGGAGAAAGTACTCTGCTGGGTGATGCTGAGAGCCTGGCACGCGTATGGTCCTATTTATAATTCATAAATCACCCTGTGACATCTCATTCGTGGAATATTTTCGTTGACCTGATTGTGACTAGAAAAATTGAAGAATTGACGGGTCTTATAACTAAGAAGGCTAATTGATTTTTGGAAGACTTTTAAGCCCGACCGAAAGCGTCCAGGGTGACTTAACGTGTTCTCTGAAGGACAGAAGCGCTTGAGAATTCTAGGCAGGTCTTGATAACGATTTGATGCAGAGGTCCCGGGTCGAAGGTCTCAGTGCACTTATTATTATAAGTCTGATTTGAATCTGAATACAGTGATATAGATCAAACTCGACTTCCTAGGAAATTTCAATATCTTCTACTCGATTTAAATTACACAAAAGAAACTACGGCAAGGAATCGCGGGGAGCGCATAGAATTGCCAAATACCGTTCTCACGCTGCCCGACAAAATTACCGGTTCACTCTGGACTCTATGCTTGGTAATCTTTCTTTTAGACTTTTGGTTTCTTTTATGAGTGTTGTAATTGTTTAACTCGATACCAGTTTTATGAAAGTAGTTTGTCACTGTCTTTTATCTGTCATTAAGGTTTGATTGATCGTATATTAAATAGATTTTGAACTTCGTCGCCATGAAATCGCTCAGAGCAATGAGACTATACTTAGTCAAACTCTACCATACCCCCTTGCTAGTGCAAGTAGTTGCCAGTAAAATTGTTTTCAAATTGAGCGTGTCATTACCGGCAACTTGTAATGACTTGTTTACACACGCGTATTGCGTTGCGGTTGCGTATCGCGATGCAATAATCGACCGATTTTATAACAACATTCATTATGTTTGGCTAAATTTCTATGTCTTTGTTATTTCTATCATGTCTTTAATTATTGTTAATTTACATAAAGAATGAGCATTTATAGAAATGTTTACATGA
The DNA here is from genome assembly GCA_018250895.1 of Carterocephalus mandan. Taxonomy (NCBI): domain Eukaryota; kingdom Metazoa; phylum Arthropoda; class Insecta; order Lepidoptera; family Hesperiidae; genus Carterocephalus; species Carterocephalus mandan. Next base: position 1,064 of record DWTT01000220.1, on the reverse strand, counting down.
CATTGTCGGACATAGATGTAGCCTAGTGGTTGGCTAGGTAGGGCTTATAATGCTCAAACATCTAGGGTTCAAATTCAATGTGCGCAATTTACTTTATGTGTGAATGACTATGATAAATATGATATTTATTGTGATCTAAGCATATATTTTAATGGTAAGATATTGATGGTGAAGGAAAAACATCCTGACTACTGCTTTGTGGGATGTAGGGAGGACATGTAGAAATTATGTTCTAGCTATTGCGTGAGCTATTCAAAATAAGCCTTAAGTACTAAGCCGCAAAGATACAACAATCATACAAGCCATTTTAAAGGAATGTCGGCTATAAATGCATGTAATTTTATAAACACCCGGAAACAGCGTTAAAGATAACAAAGATTAGTAAGGTCCTTTCCATCACCCCTTATCGCTTGTTACCGAATTGCCATGACAAGTGGTCGTTCCGTTCTGGCCACAAACTGGCGAAGGTTCGTGCGCGCGCGCCGGTGAAAGGTCACGATTTAGGGCCCGCGGCCATGCGTAACGTCTTTACGGATGGGGCCAAGAATAATTAGTTAATTTTATAATACAATTTATGTATGTATAGCTGCAGGTAAAAATTGCAAAACCCTTTGTAAATTGTGACTAACGTTTTTAATGCAAATTAAATTAATCACTTTGCGAAAAGAAGTATTTTCAAGGTAATTTTAATACACACTTTTAGGCTAATACAGTTGAATATTTTTTTTTGATAATTTGATAATAGTATGTTAGTACATTAAACTACAATTTATTTATAGTGGTGTAAATCGTAATCGTCGTAAAAAAAAAGTCGTGGTCTACCCTCATAAATTATTGAAACGAAATCATTGGCGAATATTGCTGTCCGCTGGCGAAGGTGAACACTTACTAACTTATTATGATGAAACTTTATAGGAAGGTATTATTAAAAAAAAAATATATATTTATAAACCTATAATAATAACATTATAAATAGTAAAATAAAAACACTCAAATACTTATCAATAATTTTAACACAACGCACCAACACACACACAACACACATACATACACATACACACACA
>DWTT01000219.1:0-18422 GCA_018250895.1 Carterocephalus mandan | reverse complement strand
CAAAGAACAAATTTCGTTTACAATATAACCAAGCACGGCCTCAAAAGGCAAATTTGTCCACAACAATGAAAATCTCAAAGTAATTAATCTGGTTGACTTTCAACTTGGACATTTAGTAACGAGGCAAACAGGACTCGCTCGGAATGCGAGCCGGAGATCCCGTCAAAGCAGCGGGATGGAGTCAACGTAAGACGTAACAAGTGTCCTTCGTATCTCTTAATCACGTCGTCGGTAATTGTTTTATCTTTAGCTCGTTAGAACTCGTTTAAGCAAAGCCTTCTTAGAGAAGGATTAAGTGCGGTCCGCCTTAATCCACCCCCTGTTGCTAATTCTGGCGGTTTTTCCGCGGAGACCAGATAAACGTTTTTGTTGAGGGTTCCGGAGCTTCGAGTTTAATATTTATAAGAGGGCACACAGCTCAGAGTGCTTCTGTTTCCGGTGCAAGGATTACGCGAACGCCAGAATGCATTCGGTTTTTGCTCGCGGATGACGCCGGAGAAATAGTTGAAGAGTTTGTCGGGCGTTATGCACTTTTTACAAAGCCATTTCACGGGCGGAATGCTTTATCTTATCTGTCTCATTGAAATTAAAAGTGTCATTTATGTTTTTTTCACATCTTTTATTTAAATGAAATTTTCTGAGACTTATCCGTCGTTAACTACAAAGAAATAGCGAAAGCCTTATTTAATTTATTAATAATACTGTAGATCTTGAAGTACACGAATAAGTTTTGCAAATCAGAATAAAGATTTTTAAACCTAAGTGTTTAAAAATCTTTATCAACAAATGTTCCGTGAAAAGGCTGAAGAACGGATATCAGATGAATATCTTAATCTTACACTTTAATTGATTGAAGCTTGCTCTTAGCTGGGATAGCACTCGCACGATTAGTTAAGGATAAAGACCACTTAGCGGATTAAAGACCGGGGCGACAAGGCAAAAAGAAATTCAGAAAAAGAGTTTTTAATTTCTTACTAAAGTGCTCCATAGTATCTGGGTCTGATTGCTTACAATGTTTTTATTGTGGCAATAATCGGATATAAATTAAAGGATAGAAATATTAATTGAATAATCTGTGATCTGCCTACCAAAAAGACGATAATATCTAGTATAGTTTAAATCTAAATATATTTTAACACCTACTAGTTATTTTTTTCCAAATCTTGTTGCGGTTTCTCATAATAAATATACCTAACTTTACACGGTACATACATAGGCAGGCAAAATAGCGTTTTGATACTAAGCGAATTAAAATTTTCCATCACCATATAAACCCTTAAATAAAATGCCTTTGTACGTTCCATTCCGTTCACAAAGTACAATTCTGATGTAGTACCTACCCATCACTAGGTAGTAGCTGTAACTCGATTGATATAGGCGCGGTTTTTGAGCGATGGTTTGCGGTGAATCAAAGTATGTCGCCACTACCCCGTCGCCCACAATTAAGGGTAACCTCGGGTATTAATTACATTGTCTAATGGAGCTCGAACGGTTTGCTCTGCAACGCGTCCCCAACTGTGTACATACCCTAATTGTGATGGCCGTAGAATCAAACAAAGTTTATTTGGGCGTTAAAGCACTTTTTGTATACAATTTGAAAATTGGGTAATCGCATTGTATTCAAGTTAGGGTATACTTATTAACAACTCTAAGCCTTTACCTGTAAATATTAAAACTTCTAGAAAGTCTTATTACTCTTAAGTAAATGACTTTCCATGGATAGTAGTTCCATATACTCATGTATCCTCTGGCTTCGCATGACTATGGTATTATCATGAATGTAGCCTTGGTTGTATCATTAAATTAAGGTTTCTGCAAATTAAAAACTTAAAGTACAAGCGTTTGCCAAAGCATATTCAACAACAGTACCTAAGCAAAATACCGGCAAAACACAAACAAATTGCAAAACAATTGCTAAACAATGTTTGACACGTAACGAGGTGATGGCGAGTGGTGCCCGGATAGTGTTGACACAGCCTGCGGGAATCCAAACACCGCTGGTAGTTGCACGTGCAATTTTAAACGGGACTAGAACATCGCCTCGCTACGCTGTGGCTTAGATACTGTCCGTGTTGTACAAGTACATCAACGGACCGGAAAACTAGTGTTCTTCTGTTTACCGTGATTTTAGCAATTATGGTCTTTGTTAATAGCAGATTGTTGGTTGTTAAACGATTGGACGTAGTAGAGTAGTTAAACGATCAATGATATATTTAAGTATAAAGTTAAGGTATGTAAGGAATGATTCGTATCTATATTATTCATAGTTGAAATTACCGGCTTACTAACGTGTGATTTAACTCGGAAATAGGCCGACTAGTTTCGATCGATTACGATGGTCATCTTACATACATAACTATTTGTTAGCATATAATACATGTAAAATATGCCATCAGGCATTAATTCCGCCCATCGTATATCGTTACAGGTGTCATAAAGATGTTTAAATTAAATAAATAACTATGGGTATTTAAATTATTTTATTTTCTATATTCATATAATAAAACTAACGAGTTCGCGTCTGTTCATGCATTGAATAAATCTTAAAGAAAACTATCGATTTTTCCTCAAACCTTAATTGATCAATTAGAAATAAAAAGCATAGGTTTATTATTTAAATTAAAAGAATACGTATTTTTCTTCCTTTTTTTTCTGTATTCGGAATGAAAAAAAAAAACTGTATATAATTAATTATTTTTAAGGGGCATCCCTGCGTAAACCATGGGTCTTATTGTCCTGAATTTAAGACGAAAGTGTGTTCTCCAATACAAATTCAGCGTTTTTGTATATTCATTCGGTAAAAGACTAAAAATGGGAGGAAGGTGGTAACCACGGTACCTAGTATGTACCATTTCTACCGTGTAATTATTGTTTTGAAAGCAATGGTGGCTCGGTTTACGGTTACACTTATTATGAGGAGACCATCTTAGTCCTCAAGGGTAGCAGCACATCTGTGACTGACTTTGACCGAAAAAATAACAAATAATAACTGGACTATTGCCGTGTTAGTACATACTAACACTAACATTGTTTGAATATGTACCTATATCATAAATTTCACTAGAATTGCTTCATATTTGCAACAAATGTTTCCATCTATCCATCTAACAGTCTTTTTGGGTCCACTGTTGGACATAGGCCTCCCTCAATCGTCGCCACTCCTCCTGATCCTGCGCCCTCTGAATCCAATCTCCATTCCAACAAATGTTTACAGTTGAGTAAATAAAAACATAGGATATGTACCTATTTATTAACTTTTTATACCAGTGATTTCCCTATTAATGACGTTCGAAGGACATAATTAGATCGGTAGTGTCCTTGAGAAGGGTGGCAACTAGGTATATAATAAGCTATTGTTATATGTAATTCCACGCGAGCCGAAGCTGCGTCCACTAGTCAGGTAATATTTCTCTGCACTTATCCGATAAAAGTAAAGAAACTCCAAATATGAATTCTCTAAAACGCACTTTATTCATAGTCAGTTCCCTCAGCGAACGGGCACCACATAGCACACTGCAGTATCACATTTTCGACGGATACGATGTTTGAATAAGTCCTGGGATGGAAGAAAGGTCGCGGCTAACGCGGGCGCAGTGGCAAAGTGCAATTTTAAAATGTAAACAAAGCCCCGCACCTCGACCCGTAAAAGCTACCCAGGATTTCACTTTATTGAACCTACAAGACGAAGGCATTGCGGAGTCGCGGTCTGTTTAATTCAGTTCCGTTGAAACAGTTGTTTGCTGCGTTTTGGGAATTAACATCAGATATTGTTTAAATAATTTTTGTTTTTCGCTCTCACTAAATAATGTTGACTTAAATTAACTCAAATCAGATTCTTATTCAGTTCTTCAGATCTGAAGCCCACGTGCTATCCCGAACGACTAACTTTCTTATAAAACTTGATCGTGCAAGATAAATTATTAACACTCTGTTAGTTTTTAACTCGGGAGTTAAATCAGCTAACTCTAGACTATGCAAGTGGGCCTAAGTTTATTACGTAAGTACCTAAATTTTTCACTTTCCGCTTATATATATCATATCGCGCATTCCGTTCATATATCTTCTATATATATAAAAGGAGAAGGTGACTGACTGTTTTACTGACTGACTGACTGACTGACTGACTGACATATCAACGCAGAGAGGCTAGAAACTTGAGTTTTTCGTATATACTTACCTACATTATTTCAATGAAATTTTGTAATTAGGTTATGTTACGTCTAATTCCACGCGAGCGAAGCTGCGGGCGTCCACTAGTTCAAGATAATTGAGTAGGATTTATCGTTATATACATTTATGCGTTTAACATTTTGTAGCGCTTTGTGCTACTAAATGTAAAACGCATATACATATACATATATAACAATAACTATCTATTACCTATTTAAGCTGTTCGCATTTAATAAATGCAATCGTTCCTCACTTATTGAAGTTTGTAAAATCATATTATTATCATTCCATCTATATATTAATACTTACATAACATTAGCAGTTATACAAAAAGAAGGCAGTAATCGGTATTCATACACTCAGTCATTCGAAACTAACGCCGACCTTTTATGGATGGGACTGAGCACGTCCACCTGAATCACACAGTTATCAATCATAATAACTTATTGATGGAACGGTCACGCGTTGTTTACAAATTCCTATATAACCGTGGCGTTATGTTTAGTTGCGAAAATACTTAATTATAGTATAGACAGCAACAATTTTTTTAAGTCACAAGAAGGTATCTCTAAGATAATCAGAAATCGGTTTTCAATTGCCACGGTTCTTAGATGTTTTTGTATTGATTGAAATATCTTATTTTTCTATACCAGTGTTTACAGTCTATTGAACAGATTTTTATCGACATTCTAGTATCTAATAGAGGACTCCAGAAAGGTGAAATAGCTTTATACTTTAATGAGACATTCAGTAACGGCTCTCAGAGGTTTTAAATATCACAAATTTTTATGTTTTGCCACTATCGCAAACATGGTTTTAGATACGTAATAACTGAAACGCATTCAGAGTAAGACCCATTATTTACTAAACATAAGGTTAACAGGGACTCGGGTCGTACCTGAGTACCCGCGACACGGGTACGACCAGAATTGAGCACATTAAGAGCTTACATTTCGTGTCTGTGCGCGTAAGCCGCTTCTGAAAAGATTTGATGGGGAGGTTAGAGATTTATGTCAAGGATCATACAGTCGGGGATCGGGGGGATTTGAGCGCTCCAGCATCCGACTGTGCCCTTTGTGACTGGAGCGCTATCCGGCTTCACTTCACTTTGTACCCCTTACTCCTGCTGCCACTTACCTTGCGGGACGTTTCAATTTCATTTTGAGAAAATACGCGACCAGTCTCCCGCAAGCGCAGGCGCGTCCCCGTGTTAAAACGCGATGAACTTGGAAGGTACGGCTGGGCCCAGTTGGCTTTTGTTCATACTTGGTTATGCTGTGAGGCAGGTTGGGATTGGACTGAAGGTTTGAAGGTTGTTCACAGACAAAATAAAAAGAAAAAGATTTTTAATAATCCCTGACAAACGCATGACTCGAAAATGCTAATTATAATCATTTTCGAGTCTGTTTTAATGTATTTTGTAAAAATTGTGATATAACGAACACGACTTAACGTCATCAAACTTACCGACCCTATCGAAGTCTTCGAAGGTAAACGATTTTATTAGTTTCGGTCGCATACTTCACTTATAATCCAAACACGAGTATTTCGCTATGAAGCAAGCTTGTGAAAAATATACCTTTATTTTATAGAATAGAATAGAAATAGAATATTGAAGTGGTATAGTAGTCTACCTACTCTTTAGTAGGAATAATTTGCTGACGTATTATAGAGGATTAAATTGACCTCAAATGGAGTGGTTTTGATGCGAGGTTCCTATATATGAATCAATATAAAACGAAGCCATATCAAACAATTTCAATTAGCGGAACATAGAAAATTTGATGTTAATAATCCCTAATTGTCCAAATGCATCTCAAAATAAGCTCTTTTTCTACCTAATGCTGTTCATGTTAGCAAACGTGAAATTTAATATAAATTTAATAACGTGGATGGGTCCATGACTTAATTATAATAATAATTTTATCATAATAAAAATAAATAAAGTGAAGTGTGTGTGTGTGTATGTAAATGTGTTAGACTTCCTTGTATTTAATTACATAGTTTGATAAAATAGTTTACCATAGAAATATGTCATGATAGATAAGGATTCGTGATAAAGATACGGGTTAGTTTAAGCTAACTGGAGCTATTTTGTAGTATTAAGATTTGTATAATGACTAAAAGTAGACAGGGAAAAAAACGTGATAATTTTTCGCCCACTCCCGTCTGTGTATTCTCAATACCACCAGAGGTTACTAAGTATCTATAATTTGCAGTTTTTAATGTACAAAAATTTTCACACGTTTACAATTTTATAATCAAATGCAAAATCAGAACAATAACCACAAAGCATTTTCAAATAAAATGAAAACAGAAACAATTTTCAGTTCAAGATACTATCTTAATCTGTTCGATTCAACTGGTGAAGGTACGGAAAAAATAAATAGAGTGCACGAAGAAATAATTAAAAACATGGAGTTACTAACGGCGATACATAACTGTCAGGATATGAAAAAAAAAAACAAAAGCTCAGTAATGATTATACTCGTAAAGCAAGTTTACGGAAGCTGCAAAAACGAAATTTAATTTGCCCTGAACGCTGCATCAGAAATAAAGTTCAAACAGTCGCTGCAGTTGGCGGTAGGAGCAACTTCTAACGCAAATGAATAGCGAATGGGAAAAGTTGCGGGGAGAAAAATGGTGTCCCATTCGCGCACGGCACGGCCGTTCTCGTGGTCGATCGCCGGTCGGCTGCCCGATACGATTGCTTGCAAAAATTAAATCAAATAAGTAAACGTAAACAATAAAATAACGTAAAGTAACCAAATCAGCATGACACACTTGACCTCACAGAGACATTGGTTGATGATGATATCCAAGACGTGTCCGACTGTCCGTCTACGGCGACCCGCTGGTAGCGCCTTGCATGTATTACTGAGTTAGCAAGCCAAATCGGCGAAAGTCAGTAAGTACCCCAATAAAACTTAAAAGCCGTTTGGATTGGATCTGGACAGACAGCTGTGATGGTGACGCTAATGTGTCTAAACCAGGAACAAGGTAGTTACGTTTGCTCATTGCCGGCCTTATTTATTGTAGAATTGTTGAAATACATGGTACCTATAATGGTGAATCAAAAAGTTCTTGGAATCAATATAAAAAAATCACACTGGATCATTTCGAGATTGAGCTTAGAAATTTCCAAACGTCTTTTTTTGTTTTCCTCGGTTATTTATTAGTACTCTAATATTGTGACAAAAACATTTCAAAAATCCAATAATAAATAATTTGCGAATGAAACCACATATTTTGTTGAATATCTTACAAAAGTTATAAACGTAACAATATATTGTAAGCATGTTATCTTATGGAGCTTTTTGATAATATTATACTGAACCAGATGCGAAAAGTCCTTTTCAAATGTCGTTCCGTAACTCAAAAGATAAGGAAAGTGCTACTAATGCTTGAAGCAATAATAGTTCCAATCTAGTCGGAGCGAACGTTCCTACTCGTAAGGCTCTAATAGCTATCAATATGAAACTCTTGTCTACCGGGGGAGTACATTTTGATAAGACACTTCATTCCCATAGTTCGAAAGCGGGGCATTAAAGTGAATGAAACGTGACACAATAACAACTTTGTTTTATAGCTTTACTTTACAAACTCTTAAATAAAAACGAGGAGGAAAGTTTTCAACACTCACCGTTTTCGCCATTTGCGCTGACCCAGTGTCTGGATATTGGATTAGGGCTTGAAATGAATCTGCAAACAAAAACAAACATAGGTTAAATTTCTGAACATCAAAAACCTAAAACAAAAGTTTTTGTGGATAACCGAACTAAAATGTAGTTTTTTTTTTAAATATTGCATTGTCGATCGGTTCTTGATAAGTGTGCAGTTTCAATTTAATCCGACGTTTCGAAGTAGGCGAAAATCACGTTCATAGATTGTATTACGAACATACATACATACCAAGCTAATAAAAGCGTATTAAAAGTTCTGGTGTTCCTTCAGATTTTTTTAAAATGCTTCGTAGTTTCTCAATAAAGCTATTGTTCAGAACACTATACGCTAAAACAATTTAGAACCCTTTCTACCTGACATGCATAACTTGGAAGGATAAAATTACACTTTTGATAAGTGTAGGCTTCACATTCACACAGAGAACTATTTCTACTGCTCTTATTACACAGTGGTTACACATATTCCGAACCCGAGGTTAAGATGTAAATGAAATCTTTGACATAAAATATCTTGTCGTAAGTATATGAAAACAAGGTAAAATTTGCGCTCGATGTGCTACACTACATGATCCAAGTCGTCGGAACAAGAGGCTCAGGTAGGCCACAGCTATTTTATAACGTAAAACCGTGTAAATTAAAATACGTATGTATGAGTAATGCTTCAAACAATTTCTGGAGTCTGACTCTCTAGATAGGATATTCTCTCCACACTACTACGAGTATGTTGCCGTATTTTTTTTAACCTACATAAATAAACCTTCCACTCGGGCTAGGTATCAACCCCGATAAGATAATTAAAATTTAAATTAACGAATAATTTTAACACCAAGTAATCTAATCATGAAATAGGGAGGGTAGAATCTAAGTATTATTAAAGTTCTGTTTAGTAAAGTAAGTTTTTCATAGCTATCTTGGATATATTTCGCGGTTTCATTTTAACCATTTCATCAATGTTTCACCAATACTTTAATGGCATCCTTAAATGGAAATAAACAGAGAATTGTTCAGAGTAGTAGTCGAGTATTTACTGCCGGGAGATAAATGTCGAGCCCTAATTTAAGGGTTTGAACGTAGCGATCATGAGCGGCCGTTGGGCGGGGAATAAATTCACATTTTTAGGTGCGAGATACCACGCTCGGGCCTGCCACCTCGGCTAACACCTGCGTTAGCCACATAACGAACCATTAGAGAAGAGTGTTGTTTTTATCCCGTTTAGCCACTTCCATAGATTTACGCCCTATAATGTACCTCCATGTTTTATATGGAACAGTGTGCCGCACAAGTGGACTCACGATATTATTTTCATGTTCATTTTTAGCAGGGCACAAACATGAGTTATGGGTATAAGTTTGTTTTCGAAGTTGCAGAGGCGCTATTACTTCTGGAATTCATTTCAAAACAAGACTGTTTAAAATGTCGCTATGAACCCATTGATCGACAAAATCCGAAACAATTGCAGTATAATTATATTATGCTTTTGTATAGTGGTTGTTGGCAAAGAGGTCCAACATCATGTAAACGGATACTTTTTATGTTGACTGTACCAACGTCGACGTAAATTAAAAGTACCAAACTCGTAGCACGGTATCTTCTTCATACATAGTTAAATATTCATAAGAACCATATTTCTTTAGGCTTGCCAATTAGCTACATCAAAATGGAATGCATAAAAGGCTTGTGGCGAATTGAAGTTTGAATAAAATTAACCGGTGAATAGTTTAAAGTAATTCCCTCAAATTTAGAGACCATTTTAAAAGAAAATCTAGTTAATTTTCAAGATCTCATACCCACATTTTTAAATGTCTTTGATGTATTTTCTCAGGAGTAAACTAGTTCTGTACTACTAAGCTACCCGTAGAATATTGTGGCATGGCTAAATAGTTTTTTAATCGTAACTTGGTCCGAGTAGCATTTACAGAAAATCATTTTTCACGTTAGTGTATTACTATCCACTATAATTAATTACTAAATGAACTTACCAAATGAAAATTCCATTTCATATCACTCTGTCGCAACAGAGTAACTAAGTGCAGAATTGAATTGAATTCTTGGCAATTTTAATATTTTCAATACATAGTCACGAGCGATTTACAAGATAAAGATGGGAGAAAAATAATCCCGAGAAATTCTGTTTTTATTTTGACAATGGCAAAGAAAACAAAGGGAAAGATGAAATGAAACAGATTTTTATCGATATGGTTAGTAAGAATTGAGACATGGGATAGATGTCGGAGTTCCGAGATTGTTTGTGTTATGGTTCAAACATACCGACAAAATAGCCTCCAGCAATTTGCTCTGTATATCATTGGCGGATAGATACCACACAGAGGCTTGTGTATGTAACTGGGATTTATTTTCTATGAGCCTAATACACGAAACTACATACCCCCGGGATAAACAACCTTTCTCGTATTGAAAGGACGACGAAAGCCTTTCAAGGATTGATATCGTCTTGGAGAAAAATTTCAGTATAGCCAACGTCCGTTTGTTTATCTTACCCACAGAGAGTCATGCCTGACTCGGAATATCTTATGAACTGTTTTTACAATAACATTTACGAAAAAAATACTACATAACTTTACCAGACATAACCGAAAAATAAAAGGTTTCAAGAATGAGAAGAGAGTTTTGTATTACTGATATATTTTTTAGATTTATGTAACTAATTAATTTAAATGTTTTTTTTACTAACCTTCCTTATATAAACAGCGCTACTTCATGTTATTTAAAAAACGACTGTGTAAAATTGTCGTTACGCCAACAAAAATGGCATCACCGTCAACGAAAACAAGGGCGAAAGTTTTATTTATTCGAGTTGAAATATTCGAGGGCTAATTCAATAGATTCGCTACTTCGATTGCGCTCAAGAAATTTAAATGATCCCAATCAATCCGCATCTACGCGGAGTTTGCAGCTTTTCTATTAAAAATTCAACCGGAACACAGTTAGTACCTTTGGAATATTTAGATGGTTGTCTACGAAAACATAAGAAGTTGGAGGGTGAAAAATTAAAAATTCCATAATCTCGTCGAAACGTGAAGAGGATGTTACCGCCTCTTCCGCTATGTAAATTTGAACGATGTAAATTCACAGTAGGACCTATTACAACATAATGTGATCTCACGACCGCGCAGTTTCTGCACTTAGCGGGCTCTGTCGAACTTGAAAACGTTCCCGTTCACAATTTACGCGGCCTTTCATCTGAACTTGCTTAGACACAACTTGCAAAGAGCAACATAAGTAATTGTACGTCTTTGTGGCAAAGTTAACTTAACATTGTTGCATTCGACATGGCGCTGTTTGTATGCTCGCTACGCCAATTTATTTTTGGATTCAATTATGTTGTGTTGTAGACGTATTTTGCTTGGCGGATTGAATTCGGAATATCTCTAGGGTCGTACGTGCTTATTGGGCCTGGTTGTGATTTAGATTATGCGTTGGACAGATAGATTACATCGTCAATTAAATTGAATTCTATTCCAGGTATAAAATTTAGGCTTTAGGTGATAGAAGCTATTGGGAACCAAATAGGTTTTACATGAAACCTATTTTGTTCCAAATAGAGATCAGCAGTACCACCACCCGGGCATTACCACCACCCGCCACGTACCTAGTTCCATTTCTACCGAGTTATAATTTTTTTTAAGCAATTGTGGTTGGAAAGTTGTGGTCACTAATGAACTGACCAACTAATGCTCTGATTAACTCTCTCAGCTAGCTGGACAAACCATCCTAGTTGAGTCTTGTTCAGAGTCAGTCACAGTTGGCATGTGCGTAAGGGGGTAGGTGCTACTAGCTCGTTTGCTATCTTCTATCCATAAATAAATTATTGTAAAAAAAGTTAAAAGTTAGGCTGCTTATGAGTCAATCTATAATGGCCAACAAGGTAAAAAAAACACTGAAATCGCAAAGCGATATCATTCGTCGAATCAAATCCTTAATTACGGGAATCCTTCGGCGACATAGACACGACATCCACCACAAACAAGGGACGCATAATAATTGTAGCGGTCTGGTACACCTTAATAAAGCCAATCGGGCGAGGTTAAGCAGAGAGGGGCACGGGAGGCGGGGTATGCCGGGATTACCACGTCTATGCGCAATCTTCATTGAGATTTGTTTCAGGATTAGGCCCACGTATGATACCGAGTAACGTCCTCACGGGTCGTGCCTGACGTGTTAATCGAACTAGCGGACACCGGCTAAGACAATAATTGCAGAGGACACGAATTGGTGTGGCGCGACCTTTATGTGGCTTACAGTCGGAATTTCATCTGCGCCCACCCGAAGAGCACTCTCCCACTTTCGCTTTTATTAAGCTTAATGTAATAAAAAACTCTCTGAATATTCATGAAGAAAACTTATGAAAATAACAGGGAAAACCATCGCAAATCTAACTTTGTGTTTGAATTCATTTAGGAAATTAAATAAATAATAATATCCGTTGTGTGATTAACCAAATAATAAGTGTAAACCAGAAGTTTCTGTTTTATGAAATCGTTAACATATTTATCAATTTGATTAAGTATACACATTTTATTTTAAACCGCAGGAATTACAGTAAGGGTATAGAACCCTAAGTCTATTCGCTCCATTGCCTTGGAGAATTGTTTTATATTTGTTAGGCTTAATTAACAGCGAGTATTATAATACTTTAGGCGCCAGGCTTTATGTTTCATATAAACACAAAATGTGGAAAAATACACCAGAAAATAATTTCAGCTTTTGGATATTAATACACATAATACGAGGAAAACAATGTTATTGCGCACAAAAACAATTTGGCAATATACATACTTACTAAATGTGAAATTTGTGTGGAAAAAAAGAGGAAAATTAAGGATATCATATGAAAATGAGACTGGTTCCAGAGGCATTATACGTTACTTAACTTCAGACAGGTACCTTTACTCGTTGTGGGGTATTGAAAGTGAAATGGATACGAAATATGTGGTTTATATGCTCCCCACGAGACAAGATAATTGAAGTAGGGATTTATACGTTTCGGATCTACGATCTACTGCGGCTGGTACCTATTCGGCTTTGAACGGAGCAAATTCGGTGTATTTCCGTAACAAGAGTTAGGCCAGCCAATGTTGTGTATCCGATGTTTGTATTGTAAACATGTGTACTAACGATGCAGTTTAAGATAACCGCAAACAAGATTATATGAGAAACAGGAACTGTTGTCGAGTAAGAAAATGATAGTTGCTATACAGGACCTTTAACAATATGATAGCGTTATTGGTAGTCACGCAAAAGAGGTCTTCTATTGGAGACAGAGCAGGCTTATCTACATAAGATACACCTCTTCCTCGTCCTGTGCCTCCTGATCCAAAGGTCCCGCTTCTGCCTTCTTCAGGTCATCCGTCCACCTTTCCAAGGGCGGCCTATGCTCTTTTTATGAAGTCGAGGTCTCCATTCGAGACACTTTTCATCCCGAACGGCTATAAGTCCTGCGAATGACGTGGCCTGCCCATTGTCACTTCAAATTGCTAACGCTGCGAACTATGTCGGTGTGCTTTATTCGTCTACGGATTTAGCCATTTCTGATTCGGTAGCGTGGCCGAAATACCGAGCCTAGATTTCTCAATAGCGCGTTGAGTAGCTTATGAAATAGGCCAACGATAAAGGACCACAGTTTGGATCCGTAAGTATCACTGGCAACACACATTGCTCGAAAACATTCGTCTTCAGGCACTGTGGTATCAATGCTGTCAAGATATGTCTTAATTTCCCGAACGCTGCCCAGCCAAGTTGGATTTTATGAACGACCTCTTTATTGAAGTTAGATTTACCCATCTGGATAACGTGTCCTGGTAAATGTACTGAACGACATCTTCGAGAGCAGTTCCATAAAAAAAACTGTTTAGGTATGATATGCATATTGAAGATGACTTTCGTGTTGTCCATGTTTATTGTCAGATCCACCCGTTGTGCGGCACTATTTAGGTCTCCTATCATGGCGCTCGAATCATCCAGCGATTCATTGTTTACATCAGCTTGAACACGTCTTCGAATGCAGCGTTGATAACCGTTGGAATGTTTACATCCCTTTGTGTGACACCTCATTGCAATTGGACGGGGTTCGTGATCGACATGGTGGCGGCTTTGTATATACACTTCAACACTTCAATGTAACTAAAGTTAAGTAAAGTAATCTGGCACCGCTGCAGTGACGCCAACATCAGTCAGGTAACTAATGTATGTATTATAATAATGAACCTAATATAAAATGTTAATAATGTATGAATAAAAGCATCAGAAAATGTAATATTAAGAGCATAACGGTATAGCTACACCAAATATTAAGGGCGTTCAGAACACTAGATTCACTTAATATCACACTACAATGTCGTAAAGGTGATGTATGCGACATAAAAAGAGTTCCGGCGTGATTTATCTTGCCGGGCTAAAAATTCAATATATCTTGAGGACATTATGTGGACTAAACCTTTTTGGATTGCAAAACGTAGTTAGTTTCGCTAGAGTAGTAAAACATATGGATCGCATAATATTAAATTATCTTATCTATACTACATAATACATACATATTATAATTAATATTAATATGGTAGAGATTTTTTTGTTATTTTGTTTGTATAAACACGCTAATCTCTAGTACCAATCCAACATAAAAAAATAACATTTTTAATGTTTGGTTTCAACAGTGTATTTGAGTTGCATCTGCTTTAGTGGCAGAGTAAAATATATAGGTATAATATATATCTAATTTAAAATGAGGTGTTAGATAATGTTATGTAAGTGTAATGCAGACATGTGACAAATCTAGAACTTATGAGTTAATTTAAGATCGGGTAAGTACCGGTGAGATGTTACCGGAAATTTAACTAGGTACATGTCTTCGCTACGCCTTCTCTGAAATTTCATTTTTAAATAGTGTGTGCGCATTCATTCACGATATTCATACCCGCCCAAGCATTCAACCTGAGAACACGTCGCTCGGCGTGGCCGAAACGTACTCGTACGAACTTTTATTACACCGCTGGATTTGAAGAGTAACTACTACATCTGTGTTTTGCTTGAATTGTGTCTTCTTTGGGTAGATTAAGGGCTAATGAGTAGTTATCTATATAACTTTCGTATCAGTTGTGGAAAGACAATAAGTTTATTCTATTAACGACAGCTTCGAAAATTTTAAAGAAGTTGGCATTGTCAATGAAGAATTAATACGTGTAACACGTGTAACGTTATAACGTATGTTATACTGCGGTGACAGCCCAGTGTCTATCAAACTCGTTTCTCACTGGAGCGGTCCGGATTCTAGTTCAAGCGGCACGCATCTATGACTTTTTTAAGCTTTGTGCGATTTAATAAATTGAATTTCACCTGCAGTTACAGAGAAGGAAATATCTAGAGGAAACCTGAATGCCTGAGAGTTCTCCATAATGTTCTCGAATGCATGTGAAATCCGCAATTGGCCAGCGTGGTGGATTAAGGCCATCCTCCCGTTCCGAGAGGAGACCCGAGCCCAACAGTGGCAGCAAGGGTTGTAGCGGTGGTAGCGGTTAGCTTAGAATTCTTGATCCATCGCATCTACACGGTATTAGAAATTTAGATTCAATACAATCTGTAATTTACAACATACTCGTACATCTTTTACTTCCCATATGCAAGTTTAAATAGATTTGATCAGCGTTTCTAAGCCGAGTTTATAATTAGTCAAAAGTGAGCAACACTGCGGGGCAGGTCGCCGTGGGCAAGGCTTATCAAATATGTACTTACCTGCCCCCAGCCTCCTGTGCTCCCCGGGATTTATTTAGGATATGCATGAGGGTACGATTTAAATTTTAAACGGATTGCGCCTTTGTATTTTGGACCTGTGTTATGTTTGGTAAATCTATCACTACTCCTATAATACTAAAATTGGACCCACAATTATTTTGAAAGCCGACAGCTCCGATGGGATTTATTAATAGTCGCTTAATCCATCGTAAGCTTCTGGGGAACGACATGCGCGGTGCACTAATAAAAATGCGCGTTTGGGTCTATCCCAAATTCAAAATTTAACAATCCTTATATAAAGAACCTATGTAAAGTCACTTTTTGAGGTGAATCTAGTTTTACTACAATATTCAGAATCTCGACGACACTGAAATATTCATGAAATAAATGATGATAATTATAATAATGATTTAAAAACAGGAACTTAAACCAGTACAAACCATATCAGCGTGATAACGTCCACAATTTTTCTCTCAATTGTTAAGACAGGCTATTTACTTTGATCGGACTGATGATGATGCGTTCCGGGTTAAGTCCCAATACTTAGATACTTAACTATTACTGAGATTAAAGAGTGTAAAAATATTGACAACACTTACTATTCTTAGTGAAGGTGACAATCTTTAGCACCTTCCCGTAACGCTGGAAGATGGAGTACAGCACGTCGAGCACAATCGGATACAGCATGTGTTCGATGATCACACGGAGCACGGTGTTGGGGCCGCCCTGTTACAGAAAATAGTACAGTTAATACCACATTGTACATCGATATTAGGTAGGTATAGAAAGTAACTTCGCTCGAAGGACTGATAATCGATGGGTTAGAAATTACTTCGAGTGGAGACCACGACTCAGAAAACGGAGTATTGGCTGCAATCAGGTCGATCCGACGTCCTGAAGGAAACAACGGGAAACCGCTGGATTAAGAGAACACAGGATAGAAAGGAGTGACGTCGATTGAGGCAGGCCTATAAACATATCGTAGTGAACAGAAGTTAACCCTCAAAGACTAATGGATAGAAAAGTTAAGCATCCAAGCAGTTTTTAGTGGTGATAGTCCAGCTAACTCAAGAAGATAATAAATATCATGGACATTCACAATATCGAGAGGCAAACCTACACGCCTGAGAGTTTTGCCAATCCTTTTCAGGCAAGCTAGGTAAACTCTATCCTACTCTTTTTGGAAGAGGAGACCTTAGCTCAGGAGGCAAATGAAAGGGTAGTGATGATATGAGATCTTATGCATGATATAACAATATCTATCCAATCTTATCATAAAATACCTGCATGAAGTGCATCGAAAGTGAATCCATAATGCAAAGCATGGTTGATTATACAAAGTGAGACGAACAAGCGAATCAAAGTGGTCTATCCCGCCAGACTGCGACACTGACGGCAAATTAATCTTTCTTTTCCGCTTAAACAATCTTCTTTAGCGTTTAACTTTACTCTTTTCATGGTCAATTCTTAGAAATATAAAGCTGGTTTATTTTATAAAGTTTATTCACAACGGCCCGCGTTTATGTAGACAATAATAGTAGGTAAAACATAAATCTTTTTTTTTTTTATTTTGTTTTTTATTTGTTCACCAAATCGTCGTTGTGTTGAAATTAGCTGCACATGTTACTAACAACCACATTGGACATGTAAACCTATTTCTACAAAAAATAACAGGTTTACACTAGGGAGTAAATGCAGTAGGCTGTTCACATTCTTTTTTTTATGGATACAAGGTAGTAAACGATCACGCAGTCCTACCAATCCACTGTGGCGACTAGAACTATGATGGTCTTCTGGGGCCGTATTTTTGAATCTCACTCGCATACTCATTTCATGTCGTCTCTATTTTGGAAATTCATTTGCGCTACTTGGCTATCGAGTAATCCGTACCACTCTAATTCTTATATCGCCCGGCGATAGAATGTGTCATATATTTCATTCGCAGTGTTTAAGTTTAATTTTTACTTTTCGTAAGCCTACAATTAACTAGTTATGAAATTCGCATACGAATATGTTTCGCATACGAATATCTAAGTAGTATCGGTGATATTCGGAAATCGGGGACCAGTACAAGTCTAACTGGAAACCACTACTTTCAAATGGGCATGCAATTGCTATAAAAATAATACACAGCAGAAATGGACCTTGGGTGGTACCATAGTGGTCCTGTCCCAAGCAATCTGTTGGTAAAGATTCACTGCAAATGCAAAACGCATTAACCTACTAAGAATAAAATGCAAAGAGCTTGTTTTTATGCGCAAAAGAAAAGTAATCTGCATTCGGTGTCGCAGCATGACGGAATAGTCTTCAAGTTACTTTGATCATTTGTTCGCCTCACTTTGTTAGAAGCCCTCTGGATGCACTCGGTCGAGCTTTGTGCTTAGCCACGTTATAGTCAGATTCAGGTAACGAAACGCCTTTGGGGCCTTCAAATTACATTTGCGGAGGCGTACTAATTATCATTTAAGTGGATAGTGTAATCACTTCAACCTTGTTGGTTTCATGCACGAACTGATGTTTACCTTTGTGAAGCCAAATTAATTCACATCACTAGTTGCAGCTAATTGTAGAAGACTCTTTTTATATGATTTTTTTATTGGTAACATAATTAGTAGAGAAAATAATTTGATTGACTACAAATTTACTTAAATTATTTTCTTTTAGCCAAACTATACGGTCCTGTGCCCTCTGAATCCTTTCACACTGCTCCACTGTTGGGTCCGGTTGTATCTCGGATTGGGAGGAATAAGGCGCGGATTAGTAGACTTCATGCCTTTCGAAATCCGGATGAAAAGTAGTGGTTTCTAGCTACGCTTTTCTACA
>DWTT01000218.1:0-18424 GCA_018250895.1 Carterocephalus mandan | reverse complement strand
CGACATATATCTTACGTTTAACTTTATTGATTCAATAGCTGTTGATAATATAACTGGAGACTTCAGAAACCGGCCATTAGACTGATGCTTCATCACCACGTGAACTTTGTAAAGTACACAAAGCTATATGGCTAGTGCTATTCTGCATTAAGAAAAATAGTTTGTATGAAACTTTGTCCATTCATGATGCAAGTATATATACTAGGACAGGTTTTTACTAAATTAGGCAGTCTGAAAACATTAAACTTACTATATGGCATAGACAGGCCATAGCAAACAAATATTTTGTTAACCCAAACAGTAACATATTGGTTATTTTTTACTGTAATTATGATAAAAAGGCATTGGTGGCTTTTGGCCTTGATAATAATTATTGTCATTAAATGGAGCAAAATTTTGTTTGTACGTATGTTTCTTGATGTCGATGAGGCGGACTCAAAATGTAGGAATAAGCTAATCTCTTTTTATAATATCTTCTATTTTAACATCTGTCCTAATGGTATTATTTTTGTCTACAATGAACTTCTTCTTGGGTTGCAGTCTGTGATCTGTCATCAACAGTCTATTGGAGATATCCATTCACTCCTATTTGCAATCCAAAACAACTCGTCGAATATACAGTCATGGATATCGATATTCTTAAAGAAAAAGTAAGTACCTAATCCATCTTATTATTATGTACTGATATTTTATTTTAGGATGTACAGTAATCTTTAGCATTTAAAAACTTGTCAAGTACAAGTCAGATTAGATTTAAGTACGTTTCCGTACCGTACATAAATACAAATACATTTAGAAACAGAATAACTATCAATAAGCCTTGGGAATAAATGTATTGTTTTTTTTTTTAGTATTTTTTTTTCTAGAGATGGAAGCTTTAATGGCACGTAGTTTGTGAAAAAAGAAAAATGTATTAGATAAAGATATGGAAGTAAGACGTAGGTAGTTTATTTTTAATTTGTTGTGATAGTGGCCGCAGTAACACGAATTCTGTGAAAATTTTAGGTGTCTACCTATTTCCGTTCAAGGTGGACCCTGTGAAGGGTAGACAGAAAATGGAAGCTTATTATATTTATTATAGTTCCGTTTTACACCTTTGGTTTGAGCATGGAAACCTAAAAGCAATTATGTACGTTCCTCCTAAGTTGGCAAATGGTGTTGCAGACATAGGATAAAAGGGTTATTTATATTTATAATAAAATTAATTTCACAGGAAAAGAAAACATTCCCTGGTCAAGGCATGGTGTCAAACAAGCATGTAGTAGCCGACGTTTGGGTCGTTAAGACAAGTGAACTGGGAACAGATGTCAATCCAATACATACAAGGACTCACTTAGGGCACATATTGAAACCTGGTGATTCTGTTATGGGGTAAGTATGCCTGCTTAATATTACGTAGTTACTGGAATATTGTATATTCTTTTTAAGCTAAGTGAACATTTTACATATCTCACATCTTGTAATATTTTTAATATTAATAGTGACTCAGTTTCGAAACTTATAATAAATGCATACAATTTTTCTATCATTTTTTTTCCTCATGCTTAAAAAGATAGCTCGCGGAGTTTCGCATAGTTCTTTTGTCATGCAATTTCCTATTAACGGTTAAAAAAATGTATTCTCATTGGTCTAGTGGTCGTAAGCGCGACTGCTAAGCTAGAGGTCCTGGGTTCGACCCCAGATCGGGCAACAACTATTGGGTTTTTCTAACTTGAAACGCCCGAAATCATTTTCCTGCAGATACAACTTAGGCGACTCAAACGCCAATGATGATAATCTCGACAAGCTGGACCGAGACAGTATACCCGACGTTTTCCTGGTGAAGAAGTATTACGAAGACAAGGCGGCCCGGCGGCGTGCGCGGTACTGGAAACTCAAGCGAATGGCTGACGAGCTTCACGAGGGACTCAGCTCTACTAACGAGTGAGTTTAAAAGCATATATTTTAACAATCCAGTTTTATTCACTTTATTCAATAGATACTGATAAATTAAGGCTTACTTATAGGTAAGCCTTATAATATCATCAACATAATTTTAATGGCCCACTGTAGAGCGAGAATCTCTTAGAATCAAAGAGGTCGGGTCAAAGTCCATCAAATAGGCCGAGTCACAGATTTATGCCTTCAGGAAAATTATTGAAAGCTCAAATAACTTAAAAAAATTGTTTCTGCGGCAAAAAACTCTAGATTGGAAAATTATCTTCTCGAGTTTGATACCTAATTCTTAGTATGGGCTATTACATCACCGTTGAAAATAATCTTAAATATTTTCCATTATGAATTAT
Organism: Carterocephalus mandan; assembly: GCA_018250895.1. Lineage (NCBI taxonomy): Eukaryota > Metazoa > Arthropoda > Insecta > Lepidoptera > Hesperiidae > Carterocephalus > Carterocephalus mandan. Next base: position 16,139 of record DWTT01000218.1, on the reverse strand, counting down.
GATAAATTGGCTATGTTACTCTCAAACTCATGATCCTGTCAATTACATCTGTTAATGTAGTGTAGACTAGTGTATCTAACTAAATGATCATCTCAGGTGATAAATAGCCTTTGTACCAATTAATGTATGAGGAGATTAAATAAATAAAAATAAATTTCTCTTCTCTTTAATGATGATGAATCGTAGGAATCTTAAATCTTAATAGTGTATCTATCAAGCACAAGTTAATTATCACATGATTTTAATGATAGTTGTATATCAAACGATACTTGATAATGGTGGTAATTGGTTTGATTACTCCTGATAAGTAATAAAAAAAGATTATTCAATTTGCGCATTGGTCTATACCAAAGACGTCATCAAGGGGAAGATATACACCGCATACTGGTGTAGCGTCCCTAGCTCAATGGCTCGCGTCGATTCAATGTGATCGACAGAGTTAAGCAACGATATGCGCGGTCGGCTTGTGGACGGGTGGCCTATAGTGGCAACATATCATGGGCGCTTCCGTGCTTCGGAGGGCACGGTAAGCCGTTTCCGGTTGTTTTTAATGGTAAAAACAATCGTTAAGCCATGATGAAGACCTTCGGGTGGCTTGAGAACACTGGGTTGGCCATTAATCCGCTTTGGAGCAGCGTGGTGGAGTAAGCTCTAATTCTCCCGCAGATTTGCCGGTCTAGTCCCCCGACTTGAACGACGAAAGTTGACGAAATTTTGAAATGTTCGTTGCCAGTGACGACCGATACGTGGTCCTTTACCGTCAGCCTCATTCGTAATCATATATGTAGTTGTTGTAGCCACCGAGCTATGGAAAGAGCTATGCTCGGTATTTAGCAACGAGACAGGATTCGTAATGATGAAATCTCTAGACTAACGAGAGCTACTACCATGGCTCATCGATTTAGCAAGCTGAAATGGCAATGGGCAGGCCAAGTTGCTAGCAGTACACATCCGATGGGTTAAGGTCCTCGAGTCGAGACTGTAACTTGGAATACGGAGCACAGGCCACGCCCTCAAACAAGATGGACTGATGACCTGAAGAATTCTGCGGGTAACCTGTACCTTTTGAACTGGATTCAAAAGGCACAAGACCTGGAGGAGTGGCACCGATTGAGGGAGACCTGTGTCCAGCAGTGGTCTTCTGATGGATGGATATCCTTAAGTAGTTATTAGTAGCGGGCGGCTAGTGGGATTTAGCTTATCTGTATAATAGTATATACCTACATATAAAAAGACTCGTCCTGATTCCATTAAAGAGCCTTAACAACTGAAACTAAAAGTATTAATTCTGGCCAATTATTTCACCCCTAAGGGGTTTAACAGGGGTTAAAAGGTTATTTGAAAATTCTACAATTTCAAAGAAAGCAAAGTAGCTGATATTATTACACGAATGAATTTTTTTTGAGGTGTATCCTCAAGATGTGTTTGTGTTGTAGACGAGGACATGTATACCACACTGTATTCTGCGATTAAATCGACACGAATTAAATATTTCGCTTTGTTACAGTGATTACAACGAGTTCTTGGACGACTTAGAAGAAGATCCAGCGTTCAGGCAGAACATTAACATCTTCAAGGACAAAGATAAAATGCCAACAATGCCCATAGACACGGATGATATGGATGCCTCGGTGCCTCGTATCACCCTTGCTGAGATGTTGGACGATTTGAACATAGATGATGTCGAAATGAGCAACGTTTAACTTAAAATGTTGTATTTATTTTTATTATACATACAGTTGATCTTCATTGATGTGATTTCCTTTACATGGTTATTGTGTTGTGTTTTGCTCCATTTAGGCATGGGTGTAAATTTGAAATTGATCGTGCCAAAATTTCTAAAGTAATCGCAAAGCTTTTTTAGTGACATTACAGTGATTCACAGGAAAAAGGAAGTAAACGTAGTCGGAAAAAAAGAAATAAATATAATACTAGATCAAACCAGAATAAAGTATACCTTTTAATTCTAATTATGTTAGTGACCAGATAACATTGATGGTTGTAACCAACATAATTGTAAATTAAAAAAGAAATGTGTACTTTTACAGTTATTCAAAAGTATTAGTTTTGCCCCATGTATCATTCTTACCCATCTCACTATACTCGAGTTCTACCAGTTTTGTTATTACTTCGATATAAGAAGTTAATTTTCCTCGTTAGCTCGTTACTACAGCTCTGGTTTAGACATCATTTTTCAATTTTTTTTAAACTTCAATCTGGCAATGTAAAACGATGAGTGGGTGCCAATAATAATAATCAATTAAGTAATGAATATATCGATGAAGAAATGGCTACCGTTTTTTAAAAAATAGTCTTCCTCGTAGCTTGAGAACTATCAAATGCATTAAAATTCAACAACGACACGACAGAAGTTATTGATTTAATAAATACATATACACATTTTCAATTACTTATAAAATTTAATCTCAATCACTAATTAATATAAAATATGTCGTGTGTGTTGTTTACGATTTTGTACCGACTACACGCCCTGTACACTCACTGAATGAACTCATTAGCATTTTATAGGATCTATAGATTGATTACGATATGATTGCCAAATTTAGGCTAAGCGCTCATTCGCGCCTGTCTTACCAGCAGATACTTCGTCGCAGTTGTTGGTCACGTTAAAATACTTTGTATATTCTTGGAAAGAGGGATATCAAGTCTACAGCTCTTTCCAGCTACTGCCACAACTTATGATATGTGCGATTAACCTGGAATAGGTACGATGAGTTAGGAGTGTTAGTCCAAACAGTACCTATACATTTAAAAAAGACTAAGTTGGTAATGGTACTTATTAAATAAACATTATCGACTTGGAAAGGGAAGTAAGTACAGTTAGTACGAGTTACTCCATAAACTGCATCCCTCAATATTACTCACTAGTCGGTAGTGAGCCTTCATTGATTCACAGTATAGTTAAATACGCATCAATGTGCGGCTGGCCTTAGATAGCTGATTAGCGTAAGATTGATAAAAATCATTTTAATTTGAATATAATCTAACGTTGCCCGCATCGCTACAGCCAATACTAAAACATGTTGCATTAGCTGCATAGCTCTAGAGATATTTTCGCATCTGTTCATTGATATACTAAGTGTAGGTGGAGTGCCTTATCGTTCATTGTTATAGCATCCACCGCACAAGATGAAAGTGTTTGTTATATTAGCGATACTGGGCTCCGCTGTTGCGACACAACTATTGTCTACAGGTGAGATATGATGGCTATGAAATAAGATAAAAAATAATGTTATCTTATTTCATAGCCATTTTTTATGTATTGAAAATCCTTTATGTGTATATATATGTACGTGAAATATGTTACATACGAGAAGAGATCGAGACGAGATATTTGCAGCCCTTTGAAATGATATGCTGAAGGATGGTATCGTTTAAAAGTTTATATTGCGAACAAGTGCAGTTACTCAGATGTATTTTTATGATATGAATGAAAAATACATGAATCAAAACATTTTAAATGTACGTATACACTATGCGCCATCTATTAAACGCTTTTGTAATTAAAGCTTCAGGAATTGAAACTTCAGAAACAAATTAAAATACTATAGGGCGATGGTTAAATTGCGACCATATGTTTTTCACAAAACCACAATGAAAAGTTATCATGAAGAGTGCTCAGGACGTAGCAGGCCAATGTAATCAATTCATTCAATCAATTGCTAGTTGCCATCTATAGGTAGCATTGGATAGGTTTGTTAGATAAACCTGATATTTTTTTCGTTTTAATGTGTTAATTTTAATTTCGTTGTTACATGTAGCAACATACTATAAAATATATAGTACTTTTAATAAAATTTGACTACATACTTATCTATCTTCATAATCTCTCATTTTATAGATGAACTAGAAGAATATTTCAAGAAATTTATTAGAAAGGAGCTAACTTATGAAGAAAATGAGGTATTACAAAAAGCATTTCAGATACTGCACCGGCCTGAGAGATTCAGGACCAACGCTCGTGTTACGGAGACTAGAATGGTAGGTATGTTGTTAATAAATAGGTCTTATAATGTTTGAGGTACCTATTTGTATGGGGATCAAAGTAACGAGTAAATTAAATATTAAATAAATATCTTGGACATTCTCACACACGGCCCCAAGTAGGAGCGAGCCTGTAATGTGGGTGTCAGAGACTGATATGTACATACATAATGTACATACATTTTAAAATATATACATACTTAAATAGATAATATTAACATCCAGACACAGAACAAACACAAGTTTGTTGCCACACGAATTTTTGTCCTAAGTGGGATACGAACCCGCGACAGGCGGGGTCACTACCGATTGCGCCAACGGGCCCTTTTATAAATTAGATAATATTAAGTATGATATGGCCGGAACACATTTGTTACTCTCTGCAGGGTACAGTTCTGATTTTATATCTTGGAAGGCCTGGAGCACAAAACAATGTGCATACATATATATACAACAACCTGTAGTGTACTCCACCAAGTTATTCCAGTGCATTGGCGGAGGGGTTAGTGGTCAAAGTTTTAAGCCGCCTCGAATAAGCATTTTGAGTACATATGGCTTTTGAATGTAATGCTCTGAAGGGAAACCGCGAAGTAGTTGATAAAAAAAAATTGCATCTCGCCTGTATTTCCCCGAAGAGGTAGGCAGAGGTGTGTATACATCAACTTTTCACCAGTTATGTTTTTAGGCCCTATGTATAATAATCGCCCCAATAGATGGCGAGCCAATTGTATATAATTATACACTAGGCACAAATCCAAACTCCGAGCTGCTACCGGGCATTTCAAGTTTTATAAGCTCGATAATTGTTGCCCAACCCCAGGACATTTAGCTTAGCGGTCTAGTCTAGCATTTTTATGCTAAAATATAAAAATTATATCAAATGGGTCTGCACTCAGCCCAGTTGCGACATAACACCGCAACACTGATTTTCAGTACAGCCTATTAAGTGAAAGTAGCTCGAACTGGCAGTGGTAACAGTACCTGTTATTAACTAATATTATAAAAAACTAACATTAAAAAACAAAAAGAAAAAGTAAAAAAATTAAATGAAAAAACAAATTAAACGAGAACATACAGTACAGTTTTTGGCAATATTTACTTAATACAATACAATCTGCGCATATTAATATTTATCAACCCTTAATGAACCTACACACACAGGTATAGTATGGTAGATCAACGTCAAAAATATTGCAGATCTCTATAGGTATACCAAATGCTCAATTATCAATGAAACTGAAGACACGCAAGCTCTAGCAACCCTAGATATCACTTTTTGCCTAATCGTGTAGTAGAACAATGGAATAGATTATCTGAAACAGTCATTAGTGAACCAACAGTGAACATTTTTAAAAACAAACTTGATGAACATTTTAAAAACATTAAATAAGCATAAAAACTTTGAAATTGAACACAAGTGCAGTGATATGCACGTATCAGCTCTAGGAGCTGCTAGTGCATTATATAAAAAAGTAATTTAAAAAAAAAAATTTTACGTTTGTCGGTTGATGCTATTTTGTTTGATGAGATAGGTAATACCCACCTACTCAGGGTTGTCAACTTAATGCAATCTTATCTCGATCTTGACCGTAGAGTCTAAACTAGGTGTGTATGTTTATCATATCTATGGGATGGGATCGCTTTTATAATGCACGATTCTAATACATGATTAGGCACCTACTTATCTCATTTACGCAAGAAACAAAAATATTTGATATGTATTTGAGTTCTTCGTAAGTATGTATTTCATCTCTGTCGTCGAAGTCATATAACATGCCTTGTCACATGTATCCTTGCTCGAGGTTGTCTGGAACTAATTTATCTATAAAGGGCTTCTAAATTGTCCTGCATTTTAAGCCATGGATATCTAATTAATAGCCTTTTGGTGGTGTTGTGAATTACATATTTAGATACTTATCACAATTACCTCGCTTGAGCGTATTACACGATGGAAGTGGAAAGGTTGGAGATTTTAAAGACAGTCGACTTGTGAGGTGTTAAAACAATTATAAATAAATAAACGCTACACACACACACCGCTGCAATAAATAAATAACTAAAATTGAGTGCTGCAGTAAATAAATAACTGAATAGGACCATTTACATCTATGTAGACATAAGTATCAAATGGGTATGACGGAGGTACTGCCCCGGGCGCTACCGTATACAAGTTTTATCACCTTTAAAGTACTTATGCCTTCCAGACACAGGGAAATTAACAAGGACCTGACGGTCTGTGAGGATTCTAATTGAAATCATGTATTATTTTCAGACACTTGACTGCATTATATGCCGAAGCGTGATTGCCGCCCTGTTCGACGGTGTGAAGAAAGGCCAAAGTGATAACCTCTTAATAGAGGCCATCACTACTATGTGCACAAGTCTAGGCATCGAAAGCTACCATATCTGTCGGGGTGTTATTGAGCTGAATTTGGTAGGTACAATTGAAGTTGATTTTTTTTCAAAGGGAACCTTAAGTACATTACTAAAATCTCCTATTATACCAACGGTTAGGAGTTTTATTGCTAAATTAGTTCAATAAAGCTATACCAATATGTATAAAAAACGAAGGTTGTGTTTGTAAAACCGACCGAAACTAGTCGACCTTTATCCGACATGTACATATGAGTTAGCTGGTTACCTATAAAGAATTATAGATGCACAAATAAATGAATAACTTTGGTAGTTATAAATTTGTAAAAATACTAAGTAAAATACTAATTGTTTCAGCCTGTATTTAATTACATAATCAGGAACGAACCAAAGGCAACGCCCGCCGGCTTCTGTTCTTTGGTGCTTCAAGACGGCCTCAAGGGCGATGTTTGTCCTTACAACGACCCCAGATTTGACTGGCAAGTTGACCTACCAAATCCTGTCTTCATTCCATTGGTGAGTTAATGCAATAAATTAACCATTACACACAAACACATACAAAGAAAGACAGAGATTATTAATAAATCTTCTTATCTTTTTCTCTTTTGTCCAATAAAGCTTTAATGGATAATTTGAAAACAATTAGGTATCTACTTGAACCAATAATAAAGGCTAGACACTACACGCTTGAAAAAATATATTAGCTATTTGGAAAAATCTAATGTGTAACGAGAAGCGAAATTGTGGGGGTGTGTATTTCATGAAAACCTGAACATATTTTACGACGTTGTTACTTGTAACTTACAACTTCCGAAGTATTGCTTGTCAATGAGGATCATATTAACTACACAGTATCATACTAACTACAACAACTAAATTGTTACTGATCCTTAGTGGAGAAAAATATTTTTGACATGCGACTAAAATGATTATTTGAATAATTACCTATATTCAAAGTTAATTACTAAATACACATGCTTGGCATTGTTACCGTATTTAGTTTTAGATAATTAAATAAGGGCAATATGGCATCCAAACAGAAATGATGTTATTTAATGGGTGTGGTGTAAATTCTTTGTCTTGATTAAGAAACAACTTATCTCGTGGCAAGGTCATGTTGAATCCAAATAGATATCTAGTAGGTACCTAATAATAGGCGTCCGATTTTATATTAGAGTGTAATTATTAATATTCGTCGTTCAGGAGGTACGACTTAGTAAACCACGAGAGTTAATTTTGTGTAGTTATTCAACATAACAAAAGATTCGTTAGTAGTTAATCAAATCATTTTTTTCATTTTCAGAAACGTCGTCCCATTTTGTCAAAACCCTTTAAGGCGGTCATTGTCACCGATGCGCATATCGACCCCTACTACGAACCCTTTGGGGTAGCGGAATGCGGTGAGCCGACTTGCTGCCGAAAGGGACAGACTCCTAAACAGGCCGAGATCCGCAAGCTCTATCCAGACGACTATATCATAAATCAAAGCATCCTTAACTTAAACGGTACAGTGTATTTGGACCTGGAGGTGTCGAATTCAATAACAGAGACAGTGAAAAACGAGCTACCAATTGAACCAGCGAGTCCCAAAAGGGCCGCCCCAGCTGGTTATTGGGGGGACTACAGGGATTGCGATACTCCTATTTGGGCGTATGACGATGCTATTGACACCATTGCTTCACACAAGGTTAGTGTGATCCTAAATGTTAACCGATTAGTATTTAGCCTGAATTTTTTTGGTTCAGTTTGAGACTGATAGCAGACTGCCTTTGACTTAAGTATGTTGAGACTAGACCAGGCTCTAGTATAGAGTACTAAATCTAAGAGACCAGGTATCATCGCATTTGTGAGCAATTTTGAACCAGATACTTTTGAGTCTTGTTCAGGGTCCGAGACAGGTGTCAGCGGTCAGGCAGCAGCGGATGAGTTGTGTTGCATGCTCGTTGTCTGTTTTATATCTTTTAAAATCTGTAGCTATGTGTTACGTGCTTTGATACTATTTTTTGAAACAGCTGCCAGTCCTTAGTCATCCTAATGAGGCAATAAACATTTTTCTATCGTGACGCTTCTATTATTCTAGGACATCGACGTGGTTTACTACATCGGAGACAGCATAGACCATCATGTTTGGGAAACCACCTACGAACTAATCAACGAGACGAACGCTCACATCGTGAACAAGATGAGGAGGTCGTTTGGAGACCACGTTCTGGTCGTCCCCGCAATTGGGAACCATGAATCTCAGCCGACCAACCAGTAAGTCTTTTGTTACTTACTTTTAGGCAGCAAGCCATTATCGTCCAGTGGCACTCACTACTTCTGACTTTGCTGAGTTATGTGCAATTTAAGAAATTAAATGTCACCTGCTCTAATGGTGAAGGGACCAGAGAGTTCTCCATGATGTTTTTGAAGGCATATGAAGTCTGCCGATTCGCACTTGGCCAACGTGGTGGACTAAAGCCGCATGTGTCCAACGTAGACAAAGACGGTTGTGGTGGTGGTGGGAAGAAAATGGGTTGCTGCCTAAAAAGTGCCTGCAAGGCACGGTCTCTTCTCACAACTGACCAACTAACTGATTCTTCCGCGCTGGGTAGATTGGCAGAGGTGTTATTGGCCGAACATATTGCCGGAAGTAATCGCCCCAATTCCTCTGACATAACACGTAGCAGTCGTTATGCTACGTTACGATAACAACCGAGGCCGGAGTAGACTTAACGTGGCCTCCAAGGCAAGTAGGCCTCCGCAGCCTAGGCATGAGATGCGGATGGCATGTAGAAAACAACACTACCTATTTCACATCCATGGATGGTTTGGGTAACCTGAGTACAAATATTTGTCTGCAAATTAAATCCCAGCCTTGGCCGGGATTCGAACCCGGAACCCGCTTATCGGCAGTCAGGGACACTCACCAACGCGCCACGAAGTCGTTAACATGTAACGTCAAGTTTTTACCATTATTTTTCAGATTTGCTCCAGCATCAATAAAAGAAAAAAACTTGACAACAACTTGGCTCTACAAGGCCCTTGCCGATAAATGGGGCTTCTATTTGGATAGAGCTGCAAAAGCCACGTTGCTCGAGCGCGGAGAGTTCTCGAGGCTGATTAGGCCCGGACTACGGGTGATATCTCTCAACAACAACGTCGCTTACAGATACAATTGGTTTGACTGGTTTTATTCATAATCTCTATCTTTCTTCAAATCACATTGATTCACTGTTAGACGCGCGACTGGGCCCTATCTTCGGCTATTCTCATCAACTTGTTCCCTGCCGACAAATGTAGCACGCCCAATGCCGATACAGCTTATTAACTTAGGAGCTATGGCGGCAATCATATGAATGTTATCATCACAAGTATTAGGTATGTTAAGGGGATCAAACATCGTATGAATGGCTTCAATAAAATGATAGTATTCTTGTTTTGTTATTGCTCGACTACTTTCACTGCCGTCCGGCTATTTTCGCTTGAATAAATATTCAAAGGTACTATGCCATAATTTACCCAAACTAAAATACTTTACGGGCGGAGCCGAAGCTAATATACTCGTATTTATCTATTACAGGTGGCTAGTTTACGACCCTCTGAGTCCTAAAAGACATTTGGATTGGCTGGTTAAGGAACTACACAAAGCCGAGTTGGCCGGCGAGAAAGTCCACATTTTAGCGCACATCCCCGCTGGTGTCAACGACCTTATGTTCACGTGGACCAGAGAATACAACAAAATTGTTAATAGGTAAAATTGTGAGAAATTTTATTGAGTGTCATACTACGGTGAGCCTGCCATACTGATCAAGTGATAATACATATGTCACTTCATTAATTATATGTTTTTAGGGATATCATACGAGCATGAAGCATCAACCATTTCTTGCTGGACTAGGACAGTTAGTGCAGTTAGTAAAGATGTGATGATGTTAATAAAAACAATATTTGGTGAGCCCGTTAGTAGGTATGAGGACTATAGAAGCAAGTATTGTTAGGGACAATTAGTTCTGTTAGTAATATGTAGTCCAGTAAGTAATTGTATGTTGGAGTCCAGCAGTGATGGTCATAACCTAGTCTTATCTAACACTAACTAACATAATTGTTGATGCAACATGAAGTGTATTTGTCACTTTCGGTCAATTTTGAATGGAGTTTGAATAAAGAAGACAAATCATTCTACAAATATTTTTATTCATTTGTTATTAATAATACCGAATATTTAACTAGACCGATTGTGCCAAGAATCATCAATAAAACATTTACAATAACAGGTTCAAGTCAATCATTGCAGCAGAATTCAATGGTCACACGCATTCGGATGAGTTCAAAATATTCTACAGTCCAGATGGAAAACCAGTCAGCATGGCATGGGGCGGCGGGAGCGCTACCACATATACACATTATAATTTGAACTACAAAATAGCTACATTCAATACTGCTGCTTTTGTGAGTAAATCATGCGCATAACTATTATTTTGAAAAAAAAAATAATTTCACCTAAAACATTAAATTATTTAATTAAGAGTGTGTTTGTTTGTCAAAAGTAATTTAATACTCAAAGTATTATTTATATTCATTTAAATTCTCCGAATTTCGCTGCAGGTCTAAAATATACTCCACCCTGCTCCAATGCGGATTGGTGGAGGGGTTAGTGGTCAACCCAGTGTCGAATGTTCTCAAGCCACCCGAAGGTTCGACAAAGCTTAACTATTGTTTCCACACATGAAAACAACCGGCCGACGGTTTAACGTGGCCTTCGAAGCACGATAGCGCCCATGAAATTTTTGCCACTAGCAGTCACCCATCAAACAAACCGATCGCACTCATCGTTGCTTAACTTTGTCAATAAAATTGAACCGATGAAAAAATATTTAAATTTGTTTTTCAGGAGCCTCAAAACATAGTTAATTATGTGTACAACCTGACTGAAGCAAACCTCACGCCGCATAGACGACCACGTTGGTTCCAACTTTACGACGTACGAAACAGTTTTGGAGTTCCAGACCTCTCCCCAGGATCCATGGACAGATTAGTTCACCGAATGGTGACAAATCAAAAACATCTTCTAGATTTATACTCAGCTTTCAACTCAAAATTAAGTGATAACAGAATGAGTTGGTGTGATATTGAATGCAAACTGAGTAACCTGTGCAAAACTGTTGTCACTATATTATGGGAACGACAGAAATGTGATGAGCTGAGGCGATTATATTATTCTTAATTAAAAACACTTCATTGGCTTTTGTTTATTTCAAAGAAGATATTAAACAAAAATAAAATCTATACCTTACAGTTTTTGTTACTTGCATAAAAAGTATCCTTACAAATATATTATGTTTGCTGGTGTGTTTGTTGGTTTGTCCTCCTCAACGGAAAGATGTATTGAAGCTATTTTTTGAATAGATATGATAGCCCGTCCGAATTAACTGTGCACCTGTCACGTCACTGTCGGTAATTTTAGCAAAAAATGTTGGTTAATTTCGTATAAATATTTTTTACGATTTTTTTTCAAGATGCATAGGTATGGTTCTTATCGTTAGTGGTATAGGTTCTTATCGTAATGATAAAGGTAGTAAATATAAACAACCAAAAACTACTAGGCTCCCACCCACTATCGAAGTACTAAGCTCCGGAGAAACAGTTTGTACTGCTTTCTTGGATTCGTTTTTGAAATTCATCAGTGTTCTTTTTGATACACCAGATGCTGCATAATCCCTTTTTATAGCTTGGTCTACAGGAATCAGAAATCGTTTACTTGCGTTCTCAATTTCAAAGAACGCCAACACCCTTAATATTAAAGTCCTTTCTTTATTATGAATAGTCCCATTGTTCTTGACACAAACAGGCTACTAAAATAAAGCAAAAATGTTCAACTTAACGAAAACTAACTACAACAACATTAAATTCAAAAACTTATTATCAACAACTGGCGATTCAAAACGATGACACGCTACGGTAACAAAGATGCTATCGCTGAACGCTCACGGCGGAGCTGGGGCGCCGCGCGGGGTCGCATTCCAGTTGATTCCAGCGAGGTGCACAGTTAATTCGTACGGGTTATAGTTCTATATACTCTCTATAGGAACTGGAGGTTTATTTTGCGCCTATAAAGGCAAATTGGGCAATTGCCTATCTATATACTATCTAGATAGAGTGAGCTCTTGAAATAATAAAACCCAAACGTTCTGCAGGTCCAGATAGGATTCCGCCCTACATCGTCAGGGATTGTCGGTTATACCTTGTTAAAAGGAACATGCGCGCGGAGCGCAATTCGATACCATAGCTAACATCACATCAGACCCAACGAAGTCCGAACTTTGTATAGCTTGTATTAGGAATTTAGTAAGCGACGAGACGAACGCTAGACTCGAACAGTTTTAATCGTTAAAAAATATTGGTTAGTGATCAAAATATTGCGTTGATATTTTTATTCGATGTTGATAATTTTGGTTAGCTAATATAATGGTTGTATTTAATTATTGGATAATATTCTTATTTTATAGTTATATCACTTATATTAACCATCTCTACTTGGAAGGGTTCCCATACGGGTGCGGTTGATACACCGCACGCCGAATTTTGCAGGAAGGCTGGAGAATAGATATAATACTAATATAATTCTGTGGATTTTCTTTCTTAGATGAGTTACATCCTGGTACTGCACACGTAACCATAATTATTTACGTCTAAATCACACCAAATCTACGCTTTTAAACGTGGGATTTAGAAAAATAAGCAAAATTTGTTTCGTTCACAACTGTCGTTAGGTCACTACAGGCCTATAGAGTATTCACAAATGGTCTCGCCTATCTATCTCGCTCTAACATATGAGTTATGTTCTATCTCTTTCGCATTGCCGATCTTTCTCTAGTATAGAGTAATAATAAATCTATGGGCTGGAGAATATATAGTAAAGCTTGACTAACGAATTAGATAAAAGCTGTTAATAAATAATTATTATAATATGTATAAACATTTATATTATTTATATAAATGTTTTAAAATAAAAATCCATTTTTTAGTGTATAGGTATGACTTTGTTTTTTTTATAACTAGCTAATCTATTTTACAGGAAAATATTTAACATTTTTAGTGATTAAGTATACTTAGCCAAGCAATATCAGGTTTCCATTTTAAATTTTCACTCGGTATTTTGTCTAATTCAGATATCTGAAACAAAAAATTAAAAATACGCGTCCATTACATACTCTAGCCAGATGTTGTCTATCTTTTCCTATCTTAATATGAGTCTTACAGATAATTAGAACCCCAGCTCCTGTGAATGTTCAGCAGACTTTAAAATCCCTGGATGGTTTTTTAAACTTTCTGGCTGGAGTCACGTTACCCCAGCCAGATCACTTTTTGTCAATTATCTAAAAAACTATTGTCACTAAAATCTGCGGAACAATTACAGGAGATCTGTAAGCCTTAAATTATGATAGGCAACCACATCTGGCTAGAGTGATTGATTGAACACACCAATGATTCAAAAACAAAGTAAACAATAAGCTTTTTAATAGATTAGGTAAGCAGAATGGAAAAGCAAATTTCCAGTTTTTTAATGGTACTGTCTTGAGAAAATTACATTGACCAAAACCTTAAACCTTTAACAATTAAGTAAATACCTGATGTCTGATAAAATGTACAACACTCTCAACATGCTCTGCTTTAGTGTCTTCTGAAAGTGAGAAAAACCTCCTCCAAATAGCAGCAGCCAAGATTTTATCATCACTCAATCCCTCATCATAGGCAACCAGGGTGGCTTGAAACTGTTCTGACAATTCTGATACTTGTTTCCTGGCCAGAGATGGATTTGCACCCTTAAAAATCAAAGTATATTGATCAGATTCATATCGTAGTGTAGCATATAGATACATAATAATGCGTTTCCCCGGATGAGTAACCAAAGGTGAGGTCAAGATTAAGGTTCATATCCTTGATCCAGAAATAGATGTCCAAAATGTAAACAAAGGAACATCATGGAATGTCCATAATATTCTCTATTCTCGTTATTCTCACTTGTAAAAAGAATACCTATTTACAATAATTATAGGCATAATTTGCTTGCCTTTAGGTTGTCAGGGAGATATGCATTTAGCATTAAGTCTCCTTTCTCTTTACAAGTCTTAATCTTTTTAGATCCCGATTATGATCCCATTATTGTATTGTATTATAATTATTCTATGAAATGAAATTGATGTAATATATATGATATGTATTGCAAAATTGTTACAAAAAATTATGAAACATTGTGCAACTTTGTATTTTTGCTCTATACTGCCACTGGGTTGTCCCCTGTGGTGTGGCTAGAGACAAATATATTGGATATTTGAATGTGTATTATGAAGACAGCAGCATTTTTATTTAAACTATAATAAGAAGACCTATTAAAATAAGTAAATAGCATATTATTTTTTATAAATTGGCATAATGTAACTTTGTAATATGACAACTTACCTCTAATAACTTAATTCTATTTGCAACATCAGCCCACAGGGCTTCAATGATGCAATTTCTGACAAAATGTCCATCCCCTTTAATATATTTTTTCTTGTCTGAATTGTGGGTGGCAACATCTTCTGCCATATACCTCACCATTAGCAACCACACATGGAGTTCTGTGATCACAAACCAAGAGACAAATGTATCCGGCAACTCTAGCCTATCAAACCACTCACTATAAGACACTTTGTCAGGTACACATTCATATAGGAAATATCCAGTTAACTTCAGACGCTGAAACATCAAATGCTTGTTGAGAATTAATGAACATTTGTGAATAGCAATAATGGAATATGATTTATATATTATTACCGTCCTGGATACGTCCATCCATCCTACTGCATTCATAAATTTCTTGACATAGCCATCATCCATAGCTACTGTCCCTTGTTCCCTTACA
The DNA here is from genome assembly GCA_018250895.1 of Carterocephalus mandan. Classification (NCBI taxonomy): domain Eukaryota; kingdom Metazoa; phylum Arthropoda; class Insecta; order Lepidoptera; family Hesperiidae; genus Carterocephalus; species Carterocephalus mandan. Next base: position 874 of record DWTT01000218.1, on the reverse strand, counting down.
TTCAAACAATTAATTTTCAATTGTTTGATACATGGTTTAGAATAATAAATTGTTTTAATGCCTTGGCGCCAAAGAATCTTCAAAAAAATAATAAACATTTAGTTACACAATACGACAAAACATCACATATTTAGTGTTCACACTTATCTTACAAATAAAGTTAACAAACACAAATCAATGCAATTTTACTTGTGTATAAATTGCCCTGCGGTACATTTTTCTTGTTATGTAAACTTTCTCTGATCTCATATCATTTTAACTATCTAACGATTGTTTTTTGATGTATTTTTATATTTTGTAACCTCTGAATTACCACTGACTGAATTACGCTTAAAATTTTGACAAACATGACATTGACATGACAGTATCTGTGACATTCTTTGATAACAGAACTAAAAGAGGATGGGAAATAAGGTCACGTGTTAAATTATCAATATAATTTCGTTTTGGGTATTTATTCTACTTTATCCATAATCTTTTCAACACTATTGAATAAAAAAAACTGCTTGTCTGTAAAGTCGGTTTACGGACGATAGATTTACGTGATAACGTCATATTCATTATTTTAAACAACACAAAAAAGGAGAATTGAAAATACAAAGATAACAGACAACAGCTATGTCTATATATTTATTGACAGTTCCCTATTTCGGAGCCATGGAACCGCCAATGTTGTCGTGTGTAAAATTAATTTTTTAAGATAAGATAAGATAATTTATTTATTTATTCATCAGAAATGTGCACAGGAAGCACTAATTTGTTTACAATATATTACTTACATGCTACTAACTATAATCTTTAGTACATCAAGTGCATTTTTAAGGGATTTCATAACCTCTACTTTAGTTTATATAACTGTGGTGTAGAGGTTATT
>DWTT01000217.1:0-18445 GCA_018250895.1 Carterocephalus mandan | reverse complement strand
CTAACCCCTCCACCAATCCGCATTGGAGCAGCGTGGTGAAGTATGCTCTAGACCTCCCGCAGAAGTGTTTGTGGGGGCGACTCGTGCCCAGCAGTGGGACGTCTATGGGTCGCAGCGAAAATATACTGTAGTCTTAACTTCGCTTATTGGATTCAGAGTTTAAACTTCACCGACTATATAAAGGCCCCTCGCCTAGTGCGGGATTAGGGTGAGTACATAATATATGATTATATTCTTCGGCTGAACATCTTTTCTCATCAATGTAACGATTAAGGAAGTAACAATCACATGAAAAGAAATAAAACTTCAGTCCCGAGGGGCGCTCTCAAGATAAGGATATGCTCGAAAATTAATTAAAGAGCAAATCACTTAAAAAATTAATCACTTCGATCAGTTCGTTTAATGACATTTTAATGAAATATTTCTGTCTCGTTCTTGCAAACAGTTATCCATTTCTAATTTCATCCGGACTCTAATTACAGTAAAAAGGGGACTGGTTTAAAGCATTTTTAATTTCACAAATCCTTTGTGCAAGCGGAAACTATCGGGATAATACCGCTTTCTGTTCGAAGGCGGTTCAATTTTATTTTATTGGTCTTTCAAAGTGTAATATACTTTTTCTTCAAATCTCTTTCTAAGCGACTTTAAAAAACAAGAAGGAAATAATGAATCGGATGGACACCAGGAGATTAGTGGTTTTAAAGCTATCGATGGCGACTCATAAAAATATTTTTAATTATTCCTTGTACCACGGAAGAATTGTGTTGGATATTTAAATGATAACATATCCCTCAGATTAGGTTGATTTTCTATCCTTCCTAAAAAAATCCTATCAAGTCTTTTTGATATTCGTGTACAGAGAGGCTTTGGGACTGTAACTCTTGGCAACACATAATAGTACACTAGGAGCATTTGGTTGTACAGTTTACTGGTGTGCCCGGTGTGATCTTAATTAAACCAAGCAGACGACTCCGTGGCCAGTGATGAGTGACCATGTCAGTCTGCCGACGTCTCTCACACGGTTAACGGCTTGACTACCCTTTACGCCACACGTTGAGTTAGACTTAAAATAATTTAAAAAGTTTATAACATCATTATTACTGAATTAAATGACTTTTAAGGATACCTTTATATCATACCTTTTTTACACAAAGAGCAGATCAATTTTATGTAACTGCTCTCCTGAAATGTCCCGACCTCGGTCTTAATACCCTTTTTCTGCCAACTCCACTGAGCTTGGTCTATTTGAAATTACAGGTGATAATTTATAGCAGTTTTATCTCAGTTTACCTTGTTTGCAGATATTGTTAAGTTGTGTAAAGTTATTATGTTTCTATGACAACATTTATAAATTAAAAATGTTATCGCGTAAAAAAAGGTTAAACTCATAATGCAAAGCCATATGCAATTATTTTTTAAGTATGAAGCAAATGGGTTTGATAAGTGTGCAAGGTTTAAAATTAATCAATCACAAAAATCACGTTCAAAGTTTCCGTTACATAAATACATACATACCTACATACAAAGCTTAAAAAGCGTGTTAATAATGCATCGTTTCCCTCGATAAACTTGATACATTAATCGCTTGTTCCGTACCTATATATTTTTTACGGAAATTGTTTCTGCATCAATTACTCTCATTTCCGAATAATACAATTTTAATAAACATATCGGACGTAACGCTTTTAACGGGTTGGTTTCAGATTCCTAATGGACAATTGGAAAGGGTTGGCGCGATAGAAATTAATACAGCCAATTTACTACTTGTGTACATTAGGGAGTTGGCGGTGAATTAAGTGGCGTTTCATTGGAAATTGACTTAATTTAAAAATTGGTTGACGCATATTTTACGTCACGTGATTGATAAGTTAGTCAAAGAGTTACTATTTTTTTGTATTCCTCGTAGAAATCGATGCTCATAAATAAATGTGTCATAAAATATTTTTGGATTATAATATTAATATTATAATGACCTATGGTATGGGACATTCTATAACCAGCATTTTCAGATTTCAATTCATGTAGGTACCTTTTATACGAAAGCCGTGTTATTTTAATTTCAAATTCAGTGATTTGTTTTTAGATAGTATATTGTTTTTGTGAAATTGTGGTAGGTAGTTTTTAGTGCCATGGATAAGGTAAGAAAATTCGTAAAATTTTCGAATATGAGTTCCTACGTGGAAATACTGCTGCGGAAAACACTAAATATTAATGACGTGTACAGGCCTAACACTGCTTGCATAAATAAGATCCATTATTGGTTCAAACGTTTTAAATTTGGAAATTTTGAATTTGTTGTAGTACGAGCCTCGCTGTCGGCAGGCAACCATTGTCGACTAAGACGAAACGAAGGCGATAGTGGAAGCGAATCCAACTCAATCTACGGTTGAGCTTGCTGTGGGCTTTGGAGTTAGTGTCAAAATAACATTGTAGCACTTGTGTCACATCAGAAAGATAAAACAGGTAGATAAGTGGGTGCCACACGAACTGAGCGACCAACAGCGAGACCTGCGCGTTGAAGCATAGTAACGAGGTAATTCTAAATCGAATTGTTACCTGCGATGAAAAGTGGATCTTGTACGACAACTGTAAGCGTTTGTCTCAGTGGGTGGACCCGGGTAGAGCATCTAACGAGTGGTGTAAAAAAAGATTACTCATAGGAAGATGATAGTGACTGTCTGTTGGACCAGTGTTGGACTTGTACATCACAGCTTCATACCGAATGGCACAACAGTCACGTCAGATGTCTTTTACCGAGAATTGCAAACAATGATGGAGAAGTACGCAATTCAACAACCAATAATGGTCAATCGCTCTTCCCCATTGCTTCTCCACGACAACGCTCCGTCACCCACCGTACTCACCGGACCTTTAACCGACAGATTTCTACTTTTTTCAAAATTTTGACAATTTTTTAAATGGGAACTAGACTCCTACAGTAAAGGATAATCAAACTGTCATCAAATTGGCAAAATTGTATTGATTATTTGGGCCAGTAGGTTGATTAGCTAAAAATAAAAAAGTACCAAAATTTGTACATTTTAAAATTTTCATACAAATCTGTAATTTAATAGGTAAAGAACATTCCCCTATGAACAATATAATATTATTAGGTACCTTGTTCAAATAATTATTAGGTTGAAAATTCAAAAGATTATTTCAAACAAGTTTTTCTCCGGATATCATGGGAGTGACACGCTGGGTTATTTGGAATTTTATGCCACTAAAAACCCCTCGGTGGCCATCTTCAACGCTTGTTGGTCGAGGACCCAGGGATTTCCAATATAATTCTAGGATGGTGCGTTCATCACGCTCGACCCTGAAGAAAAGCGAACGATGTCACTTACGTGTTTCGGACGCTCGTGTAGGGGTGGTTGGCTCTGGGGCTCCCACGTGCATGCAAAAGCTGTTTTTTACGAAACAAAATAGAATAAGAAATAAAAGACGATTGTTCTACTAATATAAATCATCAATGGCCCACTGGCAGGGTCTCTTCTCAAACATTCCTTATTAATACAAAATCCTAAAAATAATCATAACATTTAAAAAGTACAAACATTCAAAGGGCATGGAAAAAAACCGCTCTACTCTGTCGCCCGCCGTTCATCAATGGGCGGTGGAACAAGTCGGTTAAGGGTGGAGTACAAATTACACCTATTAGGGGTCTTTTATGTCAGCTTATATGGGGTCATTTGTAACACGGCAAGCTTTCTTTAAGAAATAAGTACATTTATTAATAGGTTTTTTTCCGTATCATCAATTACACTCACTGAAGTAAGTAAGGCCTGAGTGATGATTTTGTAGGAGTTGTACAAGGGGGTGTATACCTACGATACTGATTTTTTCATTTGTTAATAAAGTAAACAAGAATAAAATCACCACGTGTTGATTTAATTATGTAATTTAGGAAGTAAATAAAATAAATTATTTTAAATGATTAATAGGTCTTCATAAAACTACTTCCCTCATTGGTCAATTTATTACAAACGCGACTGCTTAGTCTGGAGATTCTGGGTTCGATTTCTGGGTTCGGAAAAATACTTATTATTTATTAGCTTTAACATTAATTTTTCACTAGTACCTACTTCAGCGAAGTGAATTTGTGCCCGGTGTATCAACACGTAAGGAGAACTAAAAATAACTGGTGAAAGTAAAAAGTGGTTGTGGTATACCTCTGTCTACCCATCGAGACCATATAGGACTCATGTTATGATACCACCAGCAATAACGAACTAAAATTTTTCCTCAAATCTTAAGGACCAGTCTTACACCGATCGAAGTTAAAATATCACCATAACTCGACAACGGAATGTTTCTACTTCCATTTGGAATGACGAGCTGATTGCTGTATTCAAAGGATTCAGAGCCAGTTGGACTAGCGCCATTTAGGGCAGCTTAATGTCCAATATAATTATATAGGCACTGAAAAACGTATACTAAAAAAGCAAGAGCAATAAAAATGTGTTTAATTTCTAGTTGAGTTCCGAAGCCGGACGGGATGCGAGGATGACGTCATCAAACTCAGCTGCAACCCTCACTCCAGGATAGCAGTGTTCGATGCGCAGTACGGCAGGACCGCCTACGAGTCAATCACCTGTCCTCAGGCCCAGGGAGTGCACGACGAAAGTAAGTTCCGTCCATCGGCCGTTATTGATATAAGATGCAAATGAGCTGATGATGGCTGAGCATGATGAGTTGCTTTATAGCCATCCACCCTTAGTCGCTCCTGAACTGTAACTTTGAACACAGTCCTACATAGAGTAGGAGCTGCTATGGCTAAGCTAATTATACAGGCTGTTTTATAAATACCGAACTCCGTTGGTCGTTGTGGCATTGGTGGTAGGTCTTTTAATATCGCAATATTTATTCCCTATACAAATTTTCTTCGACGAAAGCCGTAAAATACGCGGTTTATCATATAAAAAAATACTCTCATTTAAAAATAACGTTGAAAAAAACAAACATACATATGTAATTATGATGCATGATGTGCAGACATTACCGACTGTACCTCGAAGTATAATACGAAACAACTCCTGTATACCTACTCATATTACAGTAATCAGAGCCTGTATACTATTACGAATTTTCTATAATGTACTCGTACCTACGCGTTTTCGTACGCGTGGCGCATGATGCGGTTTGGCCTAGGATATTGTAGTTTGGTCTGAAATCCGGTTAGGCCGGTAACAAATACCTACGCCAGATACATAACGTAATTCTGTGCTCGAATTGTCATTTCTTCTTAGTATCACAAGAGTAATGCACCTGCTTCCTTCAGTTCATTTCCTCCAGTGGGTCCCTTTGGTATCATTTTCTGTCAGCCCTTTCCTTATTACCTTTTTTCCTTTTTATGGTCAGCAAACAAAGATCATTTAGATTGTAAATATGTGTTATATTCGTGACTGAAATGATAAATCAGATGTGAAAAATTGGGATGTTTCTTTATAAATAATAATCTTCGGACTGTAGATAATCAAAATAATTAATTGTTAATAAAAAAAAATTAATTTTTTCATAAAAATTATTGGGTACATCCTTAAATTTTTTCGTTTAATAGTTAGGTCTTATGTCTGCCGAAACTAGTGTTTGGTAATTTTTGTATCCTTTTGAGTAAAAAATAATTCAGTAGATATTCAAACCTAATAATATCCCAGGATACAGAATTTTCGTTTTCAAAAATACAATGTTACTCTAAATTTGATAGATCTTTGAAGTTTTTGTAATGCAAGATTGAAAATCCCCATTTTCTTGAAGATATCAAATATGTAAGCTGCATCTTGGAACGATTTCCCCGAGGATTAACGAGATAGGCAGCGCACGGTGCAATGTGGCATATGAGGAGATGGGATTCACTGTATATACCTAAATCTACCTATTGTATGTATGTGCATCTTATATACATCATCTATCTAGGCGATTGTACAGTAGGCAATTTAGGTTTGATTCGATCTATCTCGTCCTTCCGTTTAGCACTTCAGGATTCTTGGTTATCGGCCTTTGACAAGTTGTGATGTATGACAAAGTACGGTCTACATTTCATAAAAAGACTTACCTCCCACTGACTTTCTCGGCTTCCGATACGTCAGCTCGAAATTATTTGTTTGGAAAAATAAATCTTACTTTTCGTTTTAGTTTTTTAGTTTTTAATTTTAATTTTAATTTAGGCAAAAGATCAGTCGTTCTTCAAAAAGCGTTTTAGAAGAATACCTTAAAATATCACCAATTATGTTCCTCTTGGGAATTTGTAGAAGTATGCTATACTACAACATAATTTTATACATCCAAATACATGTATGAAACGCTGAAGAAACCTCCCACCATAACCCGATCTTTGTCCCACTGTTGGGCACGGATTTCCTCTCAGAATGGGAGGGATTAGGCCTTAGTCCACCACGCTGGCCGAGTGTGGATTGGCAGACTACACATGCCTTCGAGAACATTATGAAGAACTCTCAGACATGCAGGTTTACTCACAATGTGTCCTTCACCGTTGCAGCAAGTGACATTTAATTTCATAAATCGCACTTATCTTGGAAAAGTCTTAGGTGCGTGCCGCTTGGGTTTGAACCCAAACCGCTCGAGTGAGAGGCGAGTTCGATAAACACTGGGCTGTAACTGAAGAAACCTACAGTGTGAATTAATTGGCACTACACGATCTACATCATGACATATTCTCTGTACAATGTCTGTGCATCAGTGCAAACGTCGTCGTGGTAATCAGTAGTAATGGCGTCACCTGTAATGTTCAATTTAGGCAAGTAATAATTTCGCAACTAACCCGGCTCTCCATATGGTGCCGGCGACTATACTATAGTACATTGGTGGTAATACAGGATGGAAAATGGAATATGGTGACTACTGAGAATGAATTTCAAACGAGTGCAAATCCCATCCGCTAATGAACAAGATTAATAAGAGTCTCGTCCAATCGTCACAAATGTTCTAGAAAAGTTTAACAAGAAAATACACCTTTCCAACCGGAATACAATTGGTTAAAAACAACTTGGGTAAAATCATAATCAAAGTGAAAACAAGAGTAATCCATAGGATCAATTTGTTTTATGGGGTGGATTTGTAAGTACATCTGAAAATAAAATTTTTCAATCATTTGAGATTTGTCACTGGTAGAGTTAAATTATTATTATTTCTATTAAATTAATTGTTATTTAATGGAAAAATATGCATACGGGTAAACTGTTGTCACTACTCCTACTATGTCACATTGTAAAATTGTAAACGGTTTATAACAATAAAATATTGACTGATTGATTTTGAGTCAGATGTGTGCTAAGGGAGTAATCTTTTGAGTTTCCTAACCATTTTGACATCAGACCGTGTGTGATGTCAAAATGGTTTCAATTCCATCAATACACCTTGAGAAAAGCCTGAAAATTTTGTACTTTTACAGCGTGCAAAGCGCCCTACGCCGTGGAAACGGTCATGCAAATCTGCCACGGCAAGCGTCGATGCCAAATAGTTGCGAATAGTAAGACATTTGGCACACCCTGCAAGCCGGACTCGAAGGCCTATCTGAAAGCGATTTACGCTTGCGGTAAGTGAAATATTACTGTTAACAGCAGTCCAGTGGCTGGACTTCGGTTTAGCATTCGAGCGGTTCTGGGTTCAAATCCCAGCGGCGCGCACGAAATAATTTCCTAAGTTGGATTATAAGATAAGCAATTAAAGGTTACCTGCTGTAAATTTTATAAGCTCTTAAAAGAGAGCCTGCATGCTTGAGAGCTCTGTATAATCTTTTCAAAGTCATATTATGATGTGTATACTACTATTATATAATAATATGACTATAGCTCATTTCGAGGAGAGGCCAGTTAAATTCGAGAACGCCTAAAACTATACACATAAGCTCCAAATAGAGCTCTTTATATAGACAGTGTTTGTGTTTGGCTTTCTATTTAACTTATACACTGTTTTAATATAAGACTACATTATATACTTATGCAAGTCATATATTTTGCTGTAATATAAGTCTAGAAGTATTAATTGTATCAGGTGTTACTTTGCGGAACTCCATGATTACAAACCAAAAATTAATCTACTTTGCAACAATCCGCGAACAAAAAATGTATGGTGATGTATGTAGAAGAATTGTCTAGGTAAAAGTTATATGATGAAGTTATTCACCCAATGATTTTTTTCTCCTATTACTTTTTACACTTCATCGACATGAAAAGTATAGGTACCTACAGCTTTCTTTTACGAGTATTTTACTCGGTGAAATACGTCCTGTTTCATTTACTGTTTAACTACCACATCCAGGCATCAATTAGAATTGAACGACTGATTAAATTTTCTTTATCTCTGTTTTTAAATGGCAAAAGAAACGGCAATTAATATCTTAATTCAATTTACTTCTTCGGGTAGAGGAATAAATAATTTTTGTACGTAACAAGAGATGGTGCTGTAGTGGAGTACAATAAATCTGCATATTAAATTTAGCATGCCCTGCGCGTAATGAGAAGCATATTTCACGAAAAGTTGCCGGATAGAATACAGTTGCAAGTCATTTTGTACGTTGAAATTGGATATTTAGTACCTATTCCCGTTTTTACAAGTAAAGTTTTAATAACATATATAGCAAAGGCAAGGACATGTTTTTAAAGTCCTTACTTTACTTAAGTACTTTTTTCATAATCATATCCTTATTAGCAGATATTAATGAAGCCTTTGAAGATGGTGTAGTCGCACTCACTACGGTTGCCCAATATGAGTTGATGCATATGAGTTTTTATGTTTCATTTATTCTTGTGTCAGTGCCACTGGGTGTCCTCACGGAACGCTATGAGAGTGCAGCTGAAAGAGACGAAATAATTGGTGGAGAGGAATTCGACGAAGATCCATTTGACGAATCGGGTAAATAGTTATTAAAACCATTATTAAATAATTTTATGGTTTTTAGATTTAATTTTTTAAGGACTCCGATGAAACGTGTGAGTAATATGAGTTTCTACAGTTTATCACACGTTAAGTTAGTAGAAATTTCGCAGTTGGATATGAACAATAATTATTATAAGCTCCTGTAGCGATGTAAACTTTTCATATTCGATTGGCCACTAACTAATTAGAGCAGCGTGGTGGAGTATTCTATAGAACCTTCTCAGCTGTGGCTGAGGGAGAGACCCATACACAAATGTGGAACGCCTATCCATTAGCTTCGATTAAGTGTTATCTCTAAAAAAGTGTTGTTATTTTTGAAAATCCGAGGAATCTAATAAAACTTCGCTTATCTTATTTTAAACTAATTTTTTCAGTAGTCTGACATTTGGTATGTCTGGAGACTGAGAATATCGTATCGAATCTCGAACCATAACATCTGACAGCTTAATGACCAACTTGAGAGAGGAAGTTATACTAGACTAGTTAGTTATTATCCCTCAGGACAAGTTGGAGAACCTCGTTTGCGAGCTATTGAGTGCAGTATGAACCAGTTGATAACACTGACTGAATTACTACCTAGTCGTAGCTCTAAGTAAGACATTTCATCATTAGAAACATATTATATATATGAAAATCGCCGGACGGCACAAAAATTATCCTTCGGGGTAATCTCCGAAATTACAAAACGAATTTTCAAAGAATTTTCATTTGTATCTAGGAGTGGTTATAGACATTCAAACTGGGATGAACTTAAGTGCATGAGAAGAACTGAATAAAGGGCTCATTGTCATGGCTTGGGAGAGGCTCAGCAGTGGACTTAAGTGGACTGATATAACGCTATCATAAAAATTGCGAATAAATGACCTACGCTACGCGTAGGTCGTTAGTAGTTAAATATAATTGTAACTATTGTATCAAAAAACGCAACGTTTGCTGAACTGGATTGATGGAACTGAGCTTGTGTTGTGATGCGTGTGTCTGCGCTCGGGTTTATAGTTATTATGAGTCTTTTTCCCAGTTCCAATTTAAGTTAGTCACAAATGTGTTGCTATCCTTGAGGTTCGTCCTCTGGTGGTAATGGTCGTCTCTAAAGAAATGTAACCGGAAACCACACCTTTCCATCCGGACCACAATTGCTTTAAAAACAATTACTACACGGTAGAAATGGTACACGGTACCGGGGCGAGCGGTGGTACTGCCCCGGGCAAACTGTATGGAACAAAATGGGTTTCATACAGAACCTATTTGTTTCCCTATAGGCTCCACCATCTACTTCTTATAATAGTCTAAAAATCCTAACAGCAGAAGCAAGCTTTCAAATGCATTTTTCAAATAGCGAGAGAATATATTCACTGGCATTTGAGAGCATTTTAACTTCAAACTGAAATTAAGTTACAGTGGAAGGAATAGAAAATTTGGACTTCGTTTAAACGAGGTGAGCGGGTATAAGTCTGCTCGGAACTGGTTCAAATAGAAGACAGAAACGTGTTCGTTGATCAAAAACTTACGTGAATGACATATCTATATAACTAGCGAAGTGCTTTTCTTGTCTTTTTATTCGTAAAAATAAAGATGAAACCCATAGACGTCCCACTGCTGGGTACCGGTCTCACCTACAGACCGCTGCGAGAGGTCTAGGGCTTCACCGCGCTGTTTCAATGCGGATTGGTGGACGCCTGTCGTAGCCTACCTCTAGGTCTTCGACAAGGCTTATCGACTGCTTTACCCTGCTTAAAGTGCTCTCCGAAGCACGGTAGCAACGATAAATTTTTGTCACTAGCTATAACCCATCCACAAACAGACCGCGCCCGTCGCTGCTTAATTCTGTCGATCACATTAAATTGACGCAAGCCATTAGGCATTGAGCTACGATTATATTATGCTATGGACGCTGAACTATAACAAGATAGGTGCAAGGACATTTTGCTCGATATTTCAAGGATGTTATTACACCATATCTTCTCAAATGCGGCCCATGAGGTTTTGTATCACGATACCGGCAGCATTTCCTCGCTGTATTACTTTAACCTCATTGTTGAATTAATTTCATTAATACTATCTACTGGATTAATTGGTAATTTATGATGATGATGCGTCATTATAGACGCTACAACTGACAAAGGATAATAAACATGAAATATTAAATTGATATCTATTTAAATCAATAAATGAAATAATAAGAATTATTAATAAATAGAATATTATAAAATCTCATCTTGAACGTCTTTAATATAAAACGTGATTTAACTTGGTACGGGTACCTTATCATTTTCTTTGTTTGAGTAAGTATTTGAAGTAGTGAATGAAATTAATTAAGCGTTACCCGCAAATCACTTTAAATTGCCATAAATTACCTTTACTCGAGTTCGGTTACAAACGTTATCTCCGTAATTTAAATTATAGCAGTCAGAATAGGTACGAGTTGAATCAGTTCTTGGAATCAATATAAAAAAATGATTACTGTTTAAATTTTTTCTTTCTTCTTCACGATATTTTAGGATGGATGGAGAGGATGTTCGTTTCCAAGACATGCATTGTCTTTTAGTTTCAGGATCAAAATTGGGAAACCCAAGTTTCATCCAAGGTGACCGGAGGACAGCAAAATTTATGCGTATCACACTGAAACATTTTAAGATTGTGCTTAGAAACATCGAAACGTCTCTTTCTGTTTCCATCTTGCGCTGTAATAAATTGCTTCTTGTAAAATTTTATAATTCAGTGGGATCTACATAGGTTTTCATTCTCTTGCGATTGCAATAATAATCTTAATACCGCTACACGTTCATGAGAAAAAGGGTCTTGACTGACAGACAGATAGACGAGGTAATCCTAATAAGAGTTCCGATTTTTTTACTTACGTACGTACGAAACGCTAAAATTTAATGCCGGTAGAGTTCTAGGACGTAGGTTTTACCATTGTAACCTTTTAGTTGCGAAAATAATGTTGATTATATCTGATAACGGAACCAGTGATATTATACTCGTATATTAAAACTTATTTGTTTTATTAACTCTTATACTTTATTGCAACAGATGGTGCTGGTGAAAGATGGGGTGAACCAAACGCAGCGTCACCAATTGCAAATCCAGCTTTACAGCCACCTCTTGAAGATGATAATGTGCCTGAACCAAAGAAAAATGAAGATACAACAATACATAAGACAATACACAGCAATATGGAAATTCATAAAGGTAAACTATTGTTACCTTCTTTATTTCGTTTTATTTTACGTTCTTTATTTGGCTATCATTTAGGAAAATATTCGCATAGTTTAACATGTGCGTCAGTAGATGGTATAACTCGGTCGACGGACGACGATGGACGCGAGCCAATATGACTATGAACCCTTCATATCTATAAAAAAACCTACCTAATAATTTGGGTGATAGATTATGTTATGTTTGTATATACTGTGAGCTAAGCCATCTTATTCCTCAAGGGTAGCAACACATTTGTAACTAACTTGGAACGAAACTCTTACGAACTTGGAACGAGACTCTTACTCGTTCGAAACATCTTTACAAACATTCACATTAATAATTTTACTCTGTGGGAATAGTAGATTTTCAGCACATAACTGATGTGGCGAAAATATGTTTGACTTTTGACTGCAAAATGTTATAAATTCCATTGATAACTCTTGACAAAAAATATAATATTAAAGATTTTATTGTGCTTTACATCCCTCTGTTTTTTTTTATTTCGGAAGTAGTAGAAATTTGAATAAAAATATTTTTTTGTTACAGACTCGCAAAAATCAAAGAGCAACGTGTTCATCTACATGGGTATCGGTATTGTCACTATCATCATCGTCGCCGGAGTTGTCATTACAGTGCGTTATTACGTTATCAAAAGAAACACGAGTAACTCGAAAAATGGTGACATGTTTACCACTGAAGCACCAAATGTTTTTAATGATGCAGTCTCAGACATCGACAACGATGTTGACGTGAGTCACATATCAGGCACGTTCTACGACACCGACCATCCAGATATGATTCTGTATAGAGATGGGATTGGAAAAGGTACACTAAGAGCAATGAGACCACTGTCAACAATTTATCCGTGTGCAGGCACTAGCATGTATGGAAACGTTGACTACGTACCGTCCCAGTCAAGGGACCCAGCGCCGAGGTTCATGAGAAACAAAGATGACCCAGAAGTAATGGTAAGCCCAAAAAGTTTAAGTGGATATTCAAATTCACAATTTTATTATGGCTGACGACAAGAAGCTGGGGGATGTGATGATACCTCCAGGACATATTGTTTTTAGAAAGTTCACGAGATAAAAACAAAATGTTGAAGGATAAAAGCTCTAGAATTCATACACCAGTGACATTGACAAGACTGAAACATAATATTGAGCGTGTTATTTGACGTCACGTGTAAAGTATATCTAAGTGTGGATAAAGGCAAGTTTTGGACCACTGTAGTGAAATAAAATTTATTTTGTAATAGAGTTAAATGATGTTGCGTGAAAGGCAGATTATTGTTATTTACTCATAGTTTTCCGTTTTAAGCGTTGTGTATATATTTAACTTACTTCAAAACGGGTGCTATCACTTAGGTTCGGGGAGTTAAAATAAATATTTTTTGATGATTCCTAAACTTCACGAATGTTTTGAATGAAACGCAAAAAGCTTTATATTAATATTTATAATCTTGATGATAAACGATGTTATAGCATCGGTTCTGTTATCGAATACTTTTCTGTCATTGCTGCTCTTTATGCAAGCCTCTATTTTATCTATCACGTATAATATTTAGCTGCTTAATTCTTTACTAACTGTAGAACTGCACATTTATTTGTACCTATTAGATTATTGTGTAGGTATGAATGTGGTTATCAAAAGTGTCCATGAGAGTAAGAATATTAATAGTCTATATAATGTATTAGATACACTGAGTCATATTACTATAAATTGTACAATGATAGCACAAAGATCCTTTATTTCTGAATGTATTGACAGTGATTATATTATTTTAAAATTTTACCTTGAACTTTTATTCTCTGTGTGTTAAGATTCTAGAAATAAGTAATTGTATGTATCTGTTATCTATGTAGGTACTTACATCTCTTGTCGTTTTTACCTGTAACTATTATCGTAAGATATTGGATTGCAAAAGTATACAAATTATACATATTAGCTTCATTCTGCTCGGTAAATAAAAACTGCAAAAAGTTCCTTTAAGGGACGCATCGGTGACCGCTCTGCCGTCGCCCGATGGCCCGGCTAAACAGAAACAGACAGCTGTTTTAGTTGAGCTAAAATGTATTAAAAAAAACCTACCTTTACCCACGTACTTTACAAGTAATAGGCTTCAGTCTGATGAGTATAAGAGTGCCTACCTAAAACAAAACAAAACAACTTTGTTTATAAAACAAAACCTATCCTCCTCTTCCGCGGCGCTGTGAGCGCTCCAGCGTGAGGGAATTCTGATGTTTGGATGGTCCTTCTATCCGGGCAATAGCTCCAGGGGTTAATCCCGTCGGTAACATCCCCGCTTTTGAGCGTGGAGAATGTTTACAAAAATGTTTAAGTGTGTCTATTCCCGAATCCTGTCCTAAAGCACTGTGTCCTACCAGGTGGGTCGCAGGGCCACTTCAGCTTATTTTAGACGACCTACCATACAAAAATAACGTTTGTCAATTCCTAGCTATAATTAAATTAACACATTTTATAATACACATACAAAAATACTTTCATATTAGAGGACAAGTAGGCAATGAACTAATAAAGTGCCGAAATGCTTAAATGGTTTTGATTAAAAGTGCTTGACTCTTATGATCCTCCTGGGGTGGGGTAAGCACGCAATCTTTTGTTATTAATATCGACGTATTTAATAATTAATATGTTGGAAATATGTTGGACATTCTCACACACGGCCATCTGACCCCAAAGTAGGCGCGAGCCTGTGATATGGGTATCAGAGACTGATATACATACATAGATATTTTTAAATACATACTTAAATAGATAATATTAACATCCAGACACAGAACAAATACAAGTGTTCGTCACACGAATATTTGTCCTGCGTGGGATTCGAACCCACGACCCCTGGCGCAACAGACAGAGTCACTACCGATTGCGCCAACGGGCCCGTCATTAATGGGAAATGTAATTTTATATTTTTTTTCCCACCGAACTGCGAAAACTAGAGGAGGTTCTATGTACAACTGTTTGTATTTTACAATCGATTATTATGTTTATTTTCTATGTATATTGTAATACATAACATAACTTGGCTCTTCGCCTGTATTTCCCCCAAGGGGTAGAAAGCAGAGGAGTAATACACCCACATTTCTCCAATTGTGTTTAGGTAATAGTAATGGTCATATTACTATTACATATTTAACTTAATATTTAAAATAAATACTGTTATAAATAAAGTTAAATTAAAATATGCTCAACCAAAGTTATATTATTATTATGTTTATGTCAAAACCTTAATAATTTTTTATGGTTTATTAAATAATAATGTTATAAATATTTTGTTAAAAATGTCTCCAACAGAAATTAATATTGTGTAATATTGAAAATATTGTACCAAAGAGCATTTGACTTAAGGGTATTCTGTATATTATACATTCGAACAACACATTTTTACCATCATTCACGTATCAGTTCACAATAAACCGTTGAACCCTTCAGTATTGGAGCTTATGCCGTTGCACATTCCTGCCAAACACGCACATGTTCGCCGGCATAAAGTATTTGCCATTCCATACTGTAGACTGGTATTGGTAAGTGAATCACCGCTGGTACAAGCCTTGACCTTGCTTAATGGGGTCCTGGCCTCAGCTCCTAGGCATCCTAGCTTAGACTTATTCTGGTCGTCACCAGCTGTATTTCACAGAACTGCCGCTAAATATTTAGAAGTAGTAACGCATTGAGGACTTACCTGTTATGTTTACCTACTCTCTATTGTAAATAAATAAATAAATAAATAAAAACAATAAAATAAGTTACTCAAGAAAAAGCAACAGAATCTGTCATAATTGGTAACTAAAATCCTTTACGACTCATACCCATTCACGTTACCAGCAGGCAATTGCATAAAAGTTTTCATGAGATGGATTCATTCATTTAGGTATTACATACGATTTCACTTAATAAACAACTAATTCGATTTGTGTATGAAGTTCATAATGAACTTTACCATTGAATCGTTTGATTTTGATGTTGGAAATTAGATTTTCTTCTTAGGGATTTACAGCAAAATCGAAGTCTCTCAAGTTTTAATCGACAAATGCGCTACCAAAAATTCACCAAAGCGTTTTGTGTTCTATTCTGTGGTATGTGGTTTCGAGGAAACTTGGAATCATTCACCGGTCACTTTTCGGTCTTCATTGAAATGTCATACGCAATGCGAAATTGCCCTAACGATCGTAATGCCATCGCAACCTAACAATGAAAACTTTTATGCAACTGACCTCCTACATAGATAAATGCATGAATTCATTAATGATTCAGGTTCAATAGTTATACGAAGTGGCTTTCTACCACAAAAGGATTAAAATCTGAAACATGACAACCTTGCGTACCCCGTCAGCCGTACCCTCCAACAGAACAACGGTGTTCCCACCCTAATTGATACGCTTTATTTTTCATTTCATCAGAAATGAACGGTAATGGTCGCGTGTCTGGTAATCATTATTCATGGAAATAAGGGGATGTACTGAGATATCATTCAAGAAGTTGAATGGGGCGCATTAGTGGGATAGGCCGTATAAAAATGAAAACGATTTTAAATTTGATAAAAATTACTACTTACTTACATTATGCAATGTAACTAAATGTGATTTTATGTTAAACATCACGCATGGGTATCCCCAGAGGGTAGGCAGAGATGTGTAATATCCATCTACTTTTCACAATGGATGGATGTGAAATATAGATCCATTTTTCACAAGTACATAACTAGGACCCATGTTATAAGTGGTGAGCATACTGGGCGCAATTCTAGACTCCCAAGATACAACAGGATATTAAAATTAGAAAATCCCCATAATACTTAGTTTCGCAATGTAAAATAAGGGGATGTACTGAGATATCATTCAAGAAGTTGAATGGGGCGCATTACTGGGATTGGCCGTATAAAAATGAAAACGATTTTAAATTAGATAAAAATTACTACTTACTTACATTATGCAATGTAACTAAATGTGATTTTATGTTAAACATCACGCTTGTGTATCCCCAGAGGGTAGGCAGAGATGTGCAATATTCATCCATTTTTCACTAGTACATAACTAGGACACATGTTATAAGTGGTGAGCATACTGGGCGCAATTCTAAACTCCCTGTAGTATTACAGGGAATTTCAAATTAGAAAATCCCCGTAATACTTAGTTTCGCAATGTAATTAGCTTCATTTGAAGAAATATACATAAATTTTATTGAAAACTAAGGAATTACTGCGTCCGCCTCCGACGACGAATCTATGGCGCGGTGGTTAGTTACCCACTGCCGAACAATGGGACCCGGGTTCGAACCCCGGCTGGGGTAGATATTTGTTTCGCAGATAAATATTTGCACTCGGGTCGTGGATGTGGAATGCGCGACCTCAACAGATTTATGTGACAGCCCAGTGACAGTCGAATTTGCCACCGATCCGGTCCGGGTTCAAATCCAAACGGCACGCAATAATGTGCGATTTATGAAATTGAATGTCACCTTCTGTTGCGGTGAAGGAAACATCGGAGTAAACCTGCATGACTGAGAGATGTTCTCAAAGCCATGTGAAGTCTGTCATCGCACTTGGCCAGCGTGGCGGACTTAAGCCTAACCCCTCTAATTCCGAAAGGATACCCACGCCCAACAGTGGGGCAGTGAAAACGTTGTGGTGGTGTTTATAATAAGCTGTAGGTCCCATGTCTGTTTCGTAAAGTACTAAGTGATGATATGTTATGTATTTCTACAATCTTACTATCCAAAACTCGTTTCCTTAAAAACATCGATAATTTCATGTAAAGTGATCACCAGTCGCCGTCGAAAGTTGGCTGAAGGATCCCTTGTCGTGATTGATTACTTTTAACTTTGCATGCAGCCGCTTTAATATTATCGTAAACTAAATTATGCTCGCGTGAAATTTTCTGCATACACTATTTGGTTTTATTTTCATAACTTAAATGTCACGATTCGTTGTAGATATTGCGCATCAATGACATCTAAAAATATGTATTTACATAGCAAAATTTCATAGTACAGTGCTTCGGAGGGCACGTTAAATACTGGCCACCAACCCTTTCACCAATCCGCATTGTGTGCAGTACCAGCAGCGTGTTGGAGTATGCTCTGGACCTCCCGCAGATTTGTCTGTGGGGAAGACCCGTGCCCAGCAGTGGGACGTCTATGGGTTGCAGCTATACACTTTTCGAACGTAATACTCAAGAACTACACAGACATTCGAATCAATACAAATTCAAAGGTTACTTACATTAGACATTGGTTAACCAGTTAGTTTATCCATACTTCCATACTAATATTATAAATGTGAAAGTGTGTTTGTTTGTTTATTTATTTGTTTGTTTGTCCGGCT
>DWTT01000216.1:0-18453 GCA_018250895.1 Carterocephalus mandan | reverse complement strand
TATAATAGCTTCGTTGCGACGTGAAAGCCGGACAAACAAACAAACACACTTTCGCATTTATAATATTAGTATGGATATGGATATGGATATGGATTTAATACATCTGTCTGGTAGATTTATGTAATTCTATATAGGTATTCATTACTTAGTGAGTTACAAGTAAATTAAATTATTCGTTAACCCGATAAGAGCATGCGTTACAGACATTTTTGGTTCCAACCAGTTTTAAAGTGACTGGACTTTCGATGATTGGTATACAGATTATTATTAAATATCGGTGGACTGTCTTTCCCAGCATTTACCACTTCATTAACGCGTAAATAATTAGCGCGTTTTATACTAAACGTGCAACTGGGAGTTATCTGTTCACGTCGGACGCGGTCAGGGGAGCACCGCGGGGGTGCAAGCAATCACCGACTATTGTTACAAACACCGCACCAGTTTCTCGTTACAACGCACTTTGATAATAACTGTAATAAATTGATAAAAAAAGAGTTAATTTATATTAGTATCTACTGATTACTCAATCTATTAAAAAGTTTTATAGGGTTAACTTTAAATTGCCAGTAGTAGCTTGGAGTCCGGATTTTGTATGGCAATAGGCTCATTACATTTTACATGGGACCCTCACATTACTTATCATCAGTTATGTTATGTACACATAATATACACCTGCGCCTACCTCTTTGGGGAAAATCAGATGTACCTATACAAATTAAGTTTAACTCTATCTACCAAAATGCTGACTGCAGCGAAAGGAAAAACCTTTATCAGTGTGTAAATAAAATTAATTACTTAATTCTCATGTTGGCAATTTCAGTAATTGCCCTGCACGCGTATGTCGCGATTATGCGAAAAATATTTAAACCGTTTCATTCGATACGTGTATGAGACGAAGTAGACAAATGTAGAGATCTACCCCGCCACAGAATAAATTATGTACTTACCTGTACCTTTATTTGATAAATAATTAAGTATGGTACTAATAAATATTCTAACAGACAGTGGTTCTGTGTTGCGGTAGGAGGGCGAAACCGCAGGGCGCTGGGCACGCAATCACTGGCTATTGTCACACGCACAACATCCAGTTCTCATTAGTCTTATCCTACACAACTGAGCAAGTATTTTTGTTATGTTTGGTAGAATAATAAAAGCCATGATCAAACCAGACTACAACTTACTTTTCTAGGATAATGCATTGGTCTTGGAGTAAAACCAGGTTTATATTTGTAAAAGTGACAAAGTTTACATTACAATTTGTGACAGCTGTCCATGTCGTTACTTAAACCACAAAGGAATCATTTAAAGCAATAACTACTATTGCATAATTTCACATTCCTTATTTCGCAATTTATTTACTCAAAGGCGTAAAAAAATATCTTCCCGTATTGATATTCTTACCTATACTCGTAGGGAGCGTCATTTATATCCTTTGTTGCTTTAAATAATGCCTGGTTACTGTACTACCTAGGTAGGTAACAAGTAGATGTAGTTGAATGGATTCTTTTTAACTTTTCAAAAATAATGATTGCCTGGGGCACCTGAAACCATAGCCTGAAACAATACTTTATTTCTGTTATTATCTCTTTTAGGTATCGTATTGAATCCGAGCGGAACACGAGGAAAGAACCGAGAAATAATGTTCTGCACGAATCATTTCACATCTCCCTAAGTCTTTATCTTCACACTCCATTAAACTATGGTTGAGCTGTCTAATTAAATCCCCTCGGGCTTAGCGACGCGTCGCAGAAAATTTTTATTCATAAAATCTGTAAAACGTAACGTATACAAGGAAAAGGAGATAAAAAAACGAAAACATACCAGACATAAGAGGACCATAATACAAAATCATCATTTAATATGACAACTTTACAATAAGATAGGATATTCATAATCAACAGATTACATTTTCTCAAAATTGTATTGTAATCTCGGGCCTCCTGATGACGTTACGTCATAAAAGCATTGCCATTGCATTGTCAATAAAAGCATTGCCAGCCTTGAAAGAAATGTTTCAAACTCTTCTAAAACAATCCATGCTTACTTACCGACATTATTTATTACAAACATCCTCATGTTCAAGAAAACTATCGCGGTTTTTCTATGGGCGTAAATTACAATAGCAAATTTTTAATTGATGTTAAATTTTTCACTTCTCAATCAATTGAGTAGAACTACAGGTTCTGAACAGTAGGCTATTTGCGTCAGATGTGCCATATTACCAACATCCCATCTAGAAACACCTATTCTAACCCTAAATTGCCTATGGCTGCAATTAAGCTTTCCCCTTGTAGGAAAACACTAGCCATCCCAGCCCTTCTTATTCATAATTACTTTGACCCTTTTCCTTTCTACTGCACCAGAACACAGACATGCCCATAATAAATAGAATAACCCTACGTTATGTGGTTTTAAATATGATATGTTTGTACCTATTTTAAACTTAAAGCTAACTTTAAACTACCTACTCACAGAAAGATTTCATTCAGTTCTATCGTGATTGTATAAATTATCTCAATTTGATACGAAAACTTTTGAATGTATTTATCTAAAGAATTACCATCATAAGTATGCGGTGTTCCTTACCGGTGCTACTACCTATACTTTGAGACAGTAAAAAATAATCACGAAGTGGGAGCGAACAGATGGATCTGAACTGAACGCCTTCTGAATAATTACCGGCTCTGAGCGCCTAGAGCAAGGTTTACAAGACGCGCTACGTTATTTATTACGATTTGATTCTGCTCTCAACATATCCCCAGGCACCCATGGTTTAAATAGTGAAGTAACCATCCAATAACGACTGGAACCAGTGGCAAGTGACGAGTTCAAATTGATATTTCATAGTCAATAATGATGGTGATTATGTATAGGACCATATTCGCTCTTTTTTGCTCGTGTACGCATTTTAACGCGTCTTTTATGCTTGTCTGGATATATATCCTGACTCCAAATTATTACTGGGAATTTCAAATTAGACCCAATAATATTTTGCCCGAGCCGGGGATCGAACCTGGCACTCACTCAAAATTTGGGCTTGCGAACACTAGATCAACGATGCGAACTTAATATTTTAATACATTTCAAACCAAACAGGTAACTAGTGCTCGTATAGCCAGCGTATGCTACGTAAACACAATACGGTGAAAATACACCCAGACAAGAGTAAACATTTGTCTGTCACAAACATCCCTGGGATAAAACCCGCACCCCTAATCGATGGCTATATAGGTACATGTATTTTAATATCATTTTCAACAGGCAACAATTTTTTTCCATTATCCGTCAAAATCAGCCTCCACGTAGGCGCACTATTTTTAAATTTTCATTTGTAAACATTTACCAATGCAAAACGAATACGGATTGCCGCACGTGGGGTAGAATCTGTATGGAACCTAAGGTTTTATATTAAGCCTGTTTTGTTTCATTTAGAGTCAGTCACAGGTGGCATGGGCGGCAGCGGGTGGGTGTTGCTACAAGCTCGTTTGCTATCTTAAATCCATTAAAAAAACAACAAAAGTAGCATACGAGTACGTTAAATGTGTGTACTTTTGCAGCATAGAAAGTAATAGGTAACTAGTATCTATTACTAGAAGCCAAATGATAGGTATATAACTGAACCCATATCAGAGTGGAGTTCTGGTTAGTTTCGGCATTAGATTAGTTGTAGGAAGTCGGTCCCCGGCGGGAGTGAGTGCATATCCTTGTTTGACATGAGACTCCGTAACTTATCTCAAGTTGCGAGAATAGAGGCTTAACTTGTATTGAATCCCTTTTAAACTTCCGTAAGTAGCGTGCATTGATTAAATAGTTTTAGCCGTTCTCTTGAAATGGTGTTTGAATATAAATAATCTTATATTACTGCCGATACATTAAATGCATCCATTCATTCATCAGCGTTTTACTGTTCACTGTTGGACATAGGTCTCCTTGTAACATCAATAGTTTTATAAATTTCGTATTATTTATAGTACGAGCTACGTGCTTTGGAAAATGATTGTAAATTACATAGGTAGCGTGTAAAACATACTATAGCAGCGTGTAAAATAAGCTAGATATTCTCTTTCTCCACTTTCTGTCAACTGCTAGACTTAGGCCTCTCCCAAAAAACAGTGGATTACGAATGGATAGTGAAACCACAGTGCGATTATCTATAATCATTATTAAGACTGTTAGTCGATTGACTTGTACCAAATTATACGTCCCATATCAGCTTAAGTGCCCACTTCCTTATTTCTTAACATCCTTCGAAAAGCCCTTGCCCGCATAGCGACCAACCGTTTCTATGGATCTTAATAAGAAATTCTGAACTCAGCCTCCCTTGAAACAAACATTAATTTCAAGTTATAAAATGTTCCATCCTTAAACGTAAAAATAATTAATTTGGTTAATACTTATAGTCTGGTCATCAATATAGATGGACCATTATCGTTCTGGTACAATGCTTTCTCATACAAACTGTTTGTAGAATAACATTTTGAAAATCTTTCCATCAAGCTAAAATTAAATTCTTCACTAATTGATCTAGTGCTATTTAACATTCGCGTTACTTATCAAAGTGAGTCCTAACGAGTGTAATATCCTGATTTAGATACTTTACTTTATTTATTTTTAAGAATAGAAGATCAAGAAAATTATCGAGCAAACGAGCGAATAGAGTACCTACTCAAAGTAGTACGACGAATTTGTACATTTTGTAGTCAAGATTGTATATGCGCTTTTTGCTTTTCTTTTTACGATACATCTTATTAGTCTTAAAGACCCGTAACGTTCAAGTGGTCTCTGAGTGGGCCGATACGCCCGAATAAATTCCCTACTTCAATTTAGAAAGTGGTGTACGTACTCGTATATTTATGCTAATACTCTATCCAAAGCACCATGAAATAATAATATCTACTCGGGAAAGTTGGGATGCTCTTACCTGGTTTACGGTTACGTGGCACGTGCGCTATCTTTAAAAGCCTTGTAAATATACTTTACCAGGAAAAGTACGTTGGAGAAAATGTAATATGGGATAACTCATGCGGCTGATATTACAAGGCATTCCACAGGTGAAACATAAGGTTTAAACTTCGTATGTAAAAAAACAAGATATAATCTAAGAGGGAAGTGTTTTAAAAATATCATAGTTGACAAAGATGCTTTCGGCGTTTTGGATTCATTCTGGAGAGAATGGAATGACAATGCAAAAGTTTCGTTACGAGCGGAGGAATAACAAGGGATTTAAAAATTTGAGATACAGGCCGAAATGTTGGGACAGGCTTTGAATATAACGGAAAATTCATTAATATTTTGCGAAGTACACAATATAACTGGGTTTCATTTTAAATACAAAAAGCGGATAATGGCTCTCGCTGTGAAACTCATCTGCAGCTGCATAATAGAAAATTCAACAATAAACATATCACGAGTGTCACTGCAGGCTTTTCTGTTTTTAATCAAACCGGTATTCTCCTATGATTATACACTTAACAAATAAAGTTCCGAAGCCATATATTTTATTGAAACGCTCATGGTGACGCTGCTTAATTCATTGGAAATAGATTGATAAACTTTTTTGAACACTTCCATGTTTAAAAGGGCCTACGGTTGACGTGCAACTGATGATTTTTTGCTGAAAAATAATGGCTACATTTACTTTAAGCAACACCTTAAGGCCTAGTTTACTTTAAGCAACACCTTAAGGCCTAGAGTTTCCTGAATTTCTATAACCAAAACCATTACTAGTCAAGCAACGTTGACTATAACTATATCTAGTCTTTGCCTACTTTAATATTTGTGTTTTAAATAAGTATATAGATATAAATATAAAGACAACAGAATGATTGTAAACAAATTGCATTTCTTTTTTTATATAATATTATAATACACTACAGAAAGTTAGCGGTTAGGAGTGTAGAGTGGAATCGTTAATCTTGTTTAGGGCGTGATGCGTGAACCGTGTAGCCGACCGCAGCCGCAGGCCTCGGGCAGCGCACTGCTAGATTTCATTATACACGAATGTCTAAAGTTATATACTGCCCAAGTAAGAGGAATTTGTTTCAAGTTTGTTGAGCAATATGAAATTTACCTAATTTAGCATAGAAATGAAAGAGGCCAAAATTTACTTTTCGATACAAAATTACCAATTTTTAGAAGTCGTATAAACTCTCCATAGTTTATTTCTTACGAGCTCGTAGATTGAGGGTCTGAGATTTCTACTCAATCTAACCATCTCGGCAGCCTACCTACGCGATACGGTTCCGAATTCTTCCTGTCCTTCTCTAGGAAATAACCAGAAAAACTCCACCAATTGAAGTTCAAACACAAGAGGTATAGGTAAAATAGCTTAAAATATTCTTCATTAATGTACATAGTTATCTAGTACAAAAATATTTATTAAAATCGGACTGGTACATAACTAAGATTAATGATAAAATATTGCTTAAATGACTCGTTCCGTCATGTGAGTACCTACTAACTATAGTATGTACTAGCTCACGAAATCTAATAATATTTTACGAGAAACGCTTTCATAAAATTAAAAAGATATTTTTAAAATTTGTTAAACAACATCTGCTATTTCACAAGAAAGGAAAACATAAAATTATTCCGTGCTTGAAGCCTGGGATAATATGGATTACATTATTTGCTTTTCGCGTAAAATATCTAACTTTATTCACGGGAAATGTTTTTATAAGTTTGCACGGATTAAGATAAGCGGAGAGGAAAATTTATTTACTGCCAGCAGGAAAATATCTCTTTCATGAGTTGAGTACCCTACCTAAATAAATCAATAGAACATTACCTACCTAGGTAGGTACCTACTACAGAGAGATTTTCATATTTACCAATTTTAATCTACTTATGAAAATAAAGAGTGTAGCAAAAAAAATTGATAAATGAAGCTTTCAGGAGTAAAATACTACCTAATATAACCTAAAATTGAATAGCAACATTTTTTGCAAAAAAGATTGGTCAAAGATCCTCTGAAAAATTCAAAGAATCAAAGACCCGATGGTAATTTTTATTTACAGTACCTACAATAATGTATTGTAAAAAACAATAGACTAACATAATTAAGCTTAAACCGATAAATTAACTTAAATTTTCCATTAAAACAATTGGCTGATATTTGGCTGTACTTACGCCAAATAAGAATTTCCGCATGCAGGAATTCCGAAATCCTTAACCAACTAATGTTATCTTACAACCTAACAACATTATCCTTTTCTGTCACAAACAATTTCACCAGCCTCTGCTACCTAGATAATAAAGTTCTGTATTATTTTTGGCGCGTAATAATTATGTTTTGTCAAGTTTCAGGAATAGCTTCCCGGCAGTCAACAAACGGGAGCGGGAGGCATAGACAAATGTAACTGTTATAGTTATTGCCCGTTGTCTTCGTCGTTTGTTAGCTAGCAACACTTTACTTGGTGCCGCGTTGGCAAGGACGTTAAATATTTTATGGCAGCGATATTTATCATTGCTCTTGATCTGATTTTCCTTTCCCTTGGGCTCATTATGGGAGAAAGATAAAAGGTTTTTTAGAAATTCCCATTCCGGTTTATATCCAACAAATTTTGGACAAGAGAATCATAAACAATTTTTGATATCAGAGTAGAATAGTTTATTCAACCATCCTATTAAGCACTTTTTAGAAAATTTAAATTCTATTTATTTTTTATTTTAGAGATGTTTATTAAAACTAAATACCAAGTCCTATTTATTTAAAAAAATAAGTATAATCATTACCGACATAATGATGTCGTTTCATCAACGTTTCATACATAAAAATAATTTATTTTAATGAACGCCAGCTTGCACTGATGGCCTCTAATAACGAAGCAGTCGCAGGAATCACGAGTGACGGAATATTTCTCCATCACTTTAAATAACGACTCACAAGCGCCATTTGCAACACATTTTTGCCGTAGATTTTGATGGTGCCATTACGTCAGGGTAAACGGTCCGGTCGTTGTCCATCTGAAGGCGGATTACAGTACGGCGACCAAATTGCGTTTGAAAAAAAATTATAACTGACATTAACATAACATTACATAACCTCATGCCTTTATTTCCCCGAAGGGGTAGATAGAGGTGTGTGGAGGTACACTTTTCACCACTAATGTTTAGGTCATGTAATAAGTTGTTAGGCTATTGCCATACACTGGGCACACTAAAGGCCGAGCTATTACTCGAAATTTTAAGTTAGAAAACCCAATAATACTTTGTCCGACCCGGGAATCGAAACCTGGACCTCTAGCTTCGCAATTACGCATGCGACCACTATTCAACAGGCAGTAATTAAGTTATAACTGTTGTCTGATAGTGTTCATATTAAATTGAGTTTGTCGGCCTTAATCTGATTCCACTTCCGTCACAATAATTTTATTCTCTGCTGTTTTTTTCGCTCAAATTTAATTCTAAATGAACGTCTGTCTAGACACTCAAAGAAAACTTATGTAGTATGGGTACTTATTCTATGTACGCGTATGTAAAACAACTTGGCCTGTTTGCGTATAAAAGTTTTACAATTTTATTCTTACTAGAAACAATTTGTAAACAACAAGAAAACATCTCCCCACAAGAGTGCAATAATCCTTACTAATATATAATTGGGAATGTGTGTTTGTTGGTTTTTCATTATCAGCCTCAACGGAATGATGGATCAACGATCCTTGATATAGTGTACGAGTCCTGGAGAGTGACACAGACTACTTTTTATCCCGGAAAATTGCATGGTTCCCGTGGAAATTGACAAAAACCTTTAAAAATTATATTTTTAATCGTTTTTTTGTTGGTTTGTTGATTTGTCCTACTTCGTCTCTGTATGTAAGAGACAGTCGTTCGCGTGAAAGCGGTCGATGGGATGGCTGTCGTTCGATTTAATTTAGCGCAGCCGGCGGTTACCCTACCCCCGGTTAATTTGGAAATAATTATTGCCTACTGCTCTCCCCAGTGGACGAAGCAAAAAATCGAGAAGGCGTGATGCAATCTCCTAATGTTTTCTTGATGTTATGTTTAGATGTATAATTATTACTAAGATAACGTGATAGATATACCTACTGCACAAGATACGATATATTTTTAGTCGAATTAAATTGTGCTAAAAGATGCAACAATGGGCGGACATTGTAGCCTAGATTAAGGTTTACAATAAACAGTAAACAAATAAATAAATAAAAATATATGATGTTAACTTTCTACAAATAAAAATAATATGTTTCAGATTTTTTTGAAACCATGTATTATAACCCCACACGACCTATACACCAGCAGGTACGTACTCGTATTTTAAATAATACGTGCCGCGACTGTCAGCGTTGGATTGTGCATGCTTTAATTCTGTAATTTTGCATGCAAGTACGGGCTTCTATAATTACTAATATTTTTAATCATAGATTGTTACTCACTTTTATATTTGAATTGGTCGAAATAGTCATTCAATAATTGGATAGAAAACAAAATTAATGTTTATTCGAATCGTACTTCATAGAGATTTTGAGAGTTTGTTTATAAACAAACCAACATAAAGTAAATCATGATCGCACGCTATTTGCTGACGAAAGAGCGGTTTGTTTTAATTACAAAGCCACAATTGCTCACAGCACGACCAGTAGAACTGCAGACAGACAGGTAACCATCGATTCCCGTAAGCCTATTCCGTATAAACACTGACAAAAGCCATAGAATATCCCACATAACTACAGCGCATTCATGGCGAGATTGACTCTCCGCGCATTGTTTGTTGAGTTCGCTTGCAATCACTCAAAAGTGCTGTTTCGTGTAGAGATTTAGTTTAGAATTTGTATAGTTTTATCGATATAACTACTGGTAGGTAAATAATTAGTAGGTTGTAGAATTTTACCTAAAATACAGACTTTGAGGGGCCCACTCAACACACATTCAATGTTTCATTTTAGGTACTTGCCCATAATAAGGCTTTGGAGAATGTTCTTCACCAGTAATCATACCGACAGCGGACAGTTATGCAGGCGCATCATCCCTCGATCACATTTACAACTTTGTCATTTTCATTTTTATACTATCTGGGCCTTCAAGTTAGCAAGGCCGCAGGGCGCGAAATTTTGAATCATGGCGCTTGGCCAATCAGCGTGCGATTTAGGAGCAGGGAATGAAAAGGATTAAATTGCATTTACCACATTAAAAAAAATATATAAATGATTTAACTGGCGTCAACACAGAGATATTTAGAATTTTAGTGACAAGTGTGTGAGAATAGAGTGTGACAGCTTAGGTTTCGAACTCGCCTCACACTCGAGCGGTCCAGGTTCAAACGCACCAATGACTTTTTTGAGTTATGTGCGATTTATGAAATTAAATTTCACCTGCTGTTTGGCAACCCTAATATTGCCAAACGTACTATAATATACATTATTGTACTATATTTCGGGTCTGCGTACTATATGCTGTTAAATAAATATTATAGTACGCAAAAATATTTAATTAGATGGAATAATCAGTGTTTCATTTACATTAATTTAAAAATTGATTGCGAGACATCATATGACACATTTATTGCAGACAAAAAAGCCAACTTAATTATTTTTTTAAATTTGTTTTTAATCTGTACTAATCTATTTCAATGTGTGTGGCAAAAAGTATTTTATGATGCTTTTATGCTGTTATGAAAAAAAAACGTCATATTATGTCGTCCCGCAACTATCGATAGTTATCTTTACATCACTTTTTGCTAGATCCTACCCCAGCCTGCAGAAAGGGGTGGCGGGAACTAAAAGCACAGCCACAAAAGGCCTCCGCCACAATGTCTGCAACACAAAGGAGGAATGAGAATTTAGGTCCCGGTTTCGGTACGAATTTTTAAAACGCTGCTGCTTCAGATATGAAATTGTAGGGAATGGACAATAAAAATGGTAAAAGTTCTTGTTTCTACATCGTTATATTTTTCATATAAAACTGTCCTTTTCAAGTACCTTTCCGCAATTATATTGTAAAAAAACTCACTTAAACTACTAAATAAAGTGAAGTCGATTATATTCACACAACCATTATCTAAAATATATTAAAATTAATACATAGATATTTATTTATCAATAAAAGTGACCATTTTTATTCCTTACTTTTTATCACATTGAAGGGACTAACTGAAAGATGCGACTTCTTCGAGTGCTTGCTATTAGACTAGATTTAGCCGTCTGATCCTATAATCTCTGCTCTGTAGACAACAACGCCTTGAATCTAAGAAAGAGTTTAAAGGAGACCGTCTGGCCTAACAGTCCAATTGAATTGTTAGATTTATGAGATTGCAAACCAATTCCACACTAGACCAATTGAATTTGAACAATACGTAGCCATAGAATTGGAGTTAAATGTGCTTTTCGTGGTAGGACGATGACAAAGAAGAAAGATACAATAGTAGAATATAATCAGAAGAAACTGATAGATATATATATGTCAGAAAAAAAAACTAACTTTGAGGGCCAGATTTTACGTGATAGGTACCTACTATGGTTACGGTAAAGTGTTATGATGATGCAAACTTCAGCGGTATCATTATGTTTGGATTATAGATTTAGCTGGCAAAAAGGTCGAGAAATATCTAAAGATCGTCGCTACGATTTTATAAAATGTTTACCTGCAAGAGATAAAAAGCGTTTCGACGAGGCGGCTCAAGCTGACACGGCTCATTCTCCGCCTTTTAATTTATCACTCCTCGCCGATTCGCTAAAAGTTCCACATCCGTGGGTCGGGGACCTCTGCGAGTGTCTTTTGGGAAATTTACGCTAAAGTTACGCTTTAAATATTTTAATAAACTCGTATTAAAGCCGTAAAAAACACTTTGCGCTACCGTTTTTTACACTCGACACCCCACCGACGATTTCACCACAATTTTTGAGCACACCCCGTGGCGGATACCGTAAAGGGAGTAAAACGGTGCTTTGTAGAGGGCATCCATTTCATTATTCATAATGCTTTGTCAAGAACTTGGGCTTCTGTTTAGGACAACTCCTATTGTTTTTGATAATTCAGTAGCGATCTTTTACGAGGATAGATACTCGTGTAAATGAAGTACTGACGAAGGAATATTGCAGCGTGAAGTAATTAGATATACTGTAGTGAACTCAATTACATACATTACATTACATTAAAACAATGCGTGTGCAGAAAATTAGGCCAAGGCAATAACTTATTTATCTCATTGAATGTAGCAATTCGTAGGTACTTGTTTCACTTTCAGGTATAAAGAGTACAAGCAAATTAAGTTTCTGCACTTGCTCAGTAGGTACTCGGCAGGAATGCAATTTACTATACCCACTTTTCAAAATGTATACTATATATTTTTTTTAATAATCAACAAGTTTCCGTAGTAATAAATATATCTATGGTAGTAATTATTAAAATTTAATCCGGCAAAAAATAAACTTTTGTTCTAGTCGTAAATACCTGAGCACTCCAGGAAATGTTTTATGGCGAATTTAAATAAATCCATGCTTGAAAAATGTACGCAGGCATAAAACCAAAGAAGGGGAGTCTCACCAATCCAGTTTAACTCGTGATATAATATATTATACGTTTATGATAATCTCGAACTGGTTGCATAATGTGATGGTGCGATGGGACGATTTGCGTGAATTTTTATATGAAAATCTGCGTAGTAGATGTTCTTTATGGACCTCGCAAAGGTGTAATGCAAGTGCCGGTGAGATATTGTTTTGATGACAGAACTGAATTTAAACTAAATCGATATTGATATATTTTTTAAATATAAACGTTTATTTATAATATAAGCGTCTCATTGCATTCTCAGTCAGTTACAGTCTCATCTTATTCTATCTCTCTCAACAAAACCCATCATGCAAAACGTGCTTATCGCGTAATAACAAGACTATGACCTTTTATATTCTATGAGGTTGCAATGCGAATTTGAGTGCTTTTACATCAATCATAATAAATCAAATCAGTGTCAAGTAATGAACAAGTAGGCAATGGTTAAGATTCATATTGGATAATTGCATATTAAAATGTAATGAGCAGAAAGTAAAGAGGAGAAAACATCAGTATTAAGTCAGAGCAAGGAGGTTCAGACAATATTATGTACTCGTACATAAGTTACATCTCAGTTCCCTTTAATGTTCACAAAAGCGAGATGTCAGCCAATTCACTCGACCAGTATGGTCGACAATTTTGTAAGCAGTGGCTGTAACATAACTCTGTAGAATTCAATGAGAAAATTATAAAATATGCCATGTGATTAGTATCACATGGCATATTTTATAATTGTACATGAACATAGCATAGTTGCTATGCATGTGACTATAGTCTTTTGAATTTGGTGTACCATGCACTTACATCGATATGAAATATCAGTACATCTACCACAACATTTGTACTTTTATTTTACTTTATTGATTAAAAACCAGGAACATACATAGAAAATATAAAGAACACGATACGAGCTAAGCGTCAAAGCCACCTGAATAGAAATTGAAGGGGTGGGTAATAATTGAATTGCAGAAACCGTGTGGTCTGCTTAATCCGATACCAGGGAAGGGTATGTTCTTCTTTTTTATGTTCGGAGCTGTTTGAAGGAATAAAAAATATTGACCACATCCAACAGCGACACGCGTTGTTTGATGTGGCCAGTTCTCATTTTCTTTTTTAGGGTTCCGTGCCGAAAGGGTGGGCTTATTAAGGGGGCCCTATTACTAAACCTCGCTGTCCGTCCTTCCGTCTGTCAGCAAGTTGTACCCCATGAAGACGTATTAGGTGGATAGTTGAAATTATAAAAACATAGAAATACATATATAAAAACTTGTACTACGGTACGGAACAATTTGTGTTATTCGCTTTTAAACATTAGGTGGGACTTCAAGGATAATATTACCCATTTATGTTGTACAAGTAATAAAAATCTGGGTCTGACCTTCAAATTTGGTGAAGCATAATCTACTTATTTCACTGTATGTAGACATAGACATAGACCTAAGTTTATTTCGACATCAGTTTTTGATTTTGAAACCTCCCTGAATAATGTGAATGTTTGAAAAAATTACGTTTAATATCAGACTGCAGCATTTTTTCCGCCGACATTTTTATTTACTAAAATTACCAACTAATTAAGGTTGGTTTCGTGTTAACTTTGAACCTTTATACTCTATAATTTGATGAAGTTAGGTGCCATCATGCTTTTAACTCAATTTCACTCGCTCTACTCTGTTATCGACGGCGCATTAATGAAATTTATATAAACAACAAAGTACATTTGTTTCAGAAATAACTGAATAATAATAAAAACTTGGTAAAATGTTATTAAACCTTAATCAAAAATATAAAAAAACCGACTTCAAAACTAAAAGAGTAATTCGTTAGTAAGTCAACTTTCATGTTGACTTGAAATGAATTTTGTAAGTAATAACAGTAATTCGTTAGTAAGTCAACTTTCATGTTGACTTGAAATGAACTGTGGCCTGACTGAAAAATATCCCGGAACGGAGGTAACCAAACTGAGTTCCACTATGGTTGAATTTGGTACTAGGCTCAATCGATCGAAGAAAAAATAGCTTGCATAGAAAATAAATACGCCGATGGGCATCGTATGACAGGACACGACTTAAGCCTAGTAAAGGAAGTATATAGCAAAAATAAAATCCCTCATTAATGAGCGATTAAGATCTAAAATCTTCTGAACGACTTAAAGATTAATGGAGTGTAGGAGGAGTAAGGAGAATCTTATAAGCCAAGAAAATAGGCATATCGTTACACGAGCAAGATGTCATCTATGTGGTCTAGAGTGGGACCGAGTCAGGAGACCAGCGAAGGCAGCGGAAGCAGAAGACGCCAGCCGAGCCCCATGGTGGTGCGATTTGCGAGGCGTACGGTTCGCAACCAATGCCGCTTGCAGGTTTAATTAAGCACGTATGGAGCTGGTGCGGCCGAACCAACGTATAAGGTAGTACCAAAATTAAAGTATAAGGTATGTTTACTTAAATATAAGTATTGTAACTGTCATATTTTAATTAATAAATATTTCTGAATCATATTTCGGAATCATTAAAATCCATACACAAATACGGCTACAGCGCTATAAACACTAAGAACACATAGTTTGCTACCCTTGTTATGCGTTTATACTACTCTTAGGGCTAAAATTTTATCTTGAAATTTGGTTAATAAACGACGAAGTTATCGCTGTACGTACATAAAAAATAAAAAACAGTCGAACATAGAACCTCGTCCTTTTTTCGAAGTCGGTTAAAAATGATATCATATTTATTTGAGTAGTCATCATATTGAATTGCCAAATAAGTATCCAATAATGCTTAGTATTAAATGCAATCGACACTTTAATCTTTAATAGGAGTCTCATAATAAATTCTATGCTCGTATTCACACAAATTGTGATCAATAAGTGTTTCCCCGTCTAACAATATTAGTATGTACTACTGCCGAGATGTGTATAGCAAATTGCTTTTATCTGCAAGGTGAAACCTTGGTAGTAATAACTCAGTGTAATAGAATATGCTACGCTATTTCCAAGATGCTAGAAAGATTTGATATAAAGTTTCAGCGATAGCTTGGGCGTACGGACCTATCCACTATCTGTATTTAAATGTTTTAGTACATTTTTTTTAATTTCATTCAACATACGCTAAACTACACGCCAGTACATCAAAATCGCCTTTACATCAAAGTAAAACGCACAAAGAAGCATTTGTAAGCATATAGCCAAAAACATTTTTCATTTTTTATTCAAAAAGTAGGATTCAAAAATATATGATGCGATACGAGTATGTTAGTGATTATATAATCGAGACTATTATGAGTTTCAATAGTAATAATGGAAGTGCTTGGTTAAAAACAAATAACGACAGTACCTTGCTCTCTCGTCGCAGATTTCAGTCAGCATTTCCTCCAAATCCGTGGAAAGTGTATTCAGCAACTGCAAAGAACAATTAATACAAGCTTAATACAATTTCAAACTACACTTCTATGCTACTAGACATCGCTAGGTATCGTTAGGATCGTTAGGAGATCATATTTTTTACATTATTCGCATCTATTGAGGTATAACTGCCCCACACTTTCTTCCGGTTAATCATTAATCAATCGTCGTCAGGTGGAAAACCAAAAGAAAATGCTTTATCCTTGCTATTTTTCCATCGTGTTTGCAGTAAAAACATTTCGCGGTAAGGTAGGATAAAATTTTCTTCGCTTTATTACTTTCTTAGCTTTTTCCAATGATATTATACATTACAAGAGAGCTTTTCATATTTCACAAAAGCAACAAGTTGTGTTGACAAAATAAACCTTCGTATTTTCAACAAGGATTATATAATTATGAAAAACACTGTCTGAAACTTAATCCTACCAACAAACCAGCGAAAAATTATATTCAATATTCGTATAGCAAAAATAATTGTATGTTGCGTTTGCCTAAGCCGCAGCGTACACGAGGTTTTTACTCGATATTGGCTCTTTAAAAGTAAAAGTACTAGCGAGATTTCAGGTAAGCTGCCAGTAGTACCAGTTGGTGCATATTTCCCATTATTCAGACGTCGCGTCGTCCATTGGTTCGATTTCCTAGTCACCCCCGAACACATATTGGAACGTTGTACGGAAATGAGTTAAACCTTGTTCACCGCAGCCGGAGTTTCAGCTGTTTGATTGGGTGACACACAGATTAGGTGGCGGAGCAACTTTTAAACACAATTTTAGGAACTGAATGTGCAAGGAAGAACTAAAATGAGTTTAAGTTCACGTTAAATATGTATCTACCAGACTTTGAATACTGGATTACATCATAAGATGTTTGTACAAAGTTACATCAATAACAGACAATAAATTTGATAAAATATTTTCGAAATCTGTATCGATTACTTATCTGTCCCTAGATAGATAGTTTTTATCAAGATTTATTCAATGTACAGACGAGGACTTGTTAGAGTTTTATTATATGTATAAATTATGTATTTATGTATTGACAATTGAATACATCGCTTGCCAAACAATTTGTCCGTATGTAAGTCAGTTATTTGCTTAGTTTGCAGACGGGGCGGCGGTGTAAAAAGTTGCTCAAATAAAATCTCTCGAAAGCCCGGCACGCTACGTGTTATGCTGACTGCGATGTTTATTGGCGTTCCGTCGGCCCCCCTGTGTCAACTGCGGCAAGTTTGAGCCTGAGCATGTTTAAGACGTGTTTAATGTACATCTTAATTTATACAGAATGTGGTTCTTCTTAAACTAAGAACTCTTTAGTGTCGTCCTTTTAACTATGTATAGTAAGGTGGGGCAAGATTTACACTTTTAATTATCATTCAAAGTAGGCACCTACAGATTTTTATTGTAATTTACTTCCCCGGTTACGCTACACCGTTGTTGGTTGTGTAACCACCATAGTAAATTTGATTATAAATTTAGTTAAATGTTTCTTTAAAAGATTTTTATAAGTTTCAGTTTTACCCCAGTGATTGTCTTACCCACCATGATAATAATAGTAAGTATCGACGGATGATATAAGTTAAAATTTGTTTGAAACCCCACGCCTCGCACATACAAGTTTGGCGAACTTGAAAATGATTGCAACTCATTTGAATATTCCAAAATACTAAGAAATTTGGATGCTATTGGATCTATGACGCAGAGGTATGGAGACTTTAGGTCCCAAGCGACAAGTCATTCGGGCTTCGCGCAAGGGAGGCACCGGTGAATTCCGTAAGAGATCCCGGAGCCTTCCAGTATGCGCAGGACGCCAGCCGAGGGGGTTTAGTGATTAGGAATCTCAGATACCCCGGCCGCTTCCACCGGAGGCTGAGAATCTTCCGAACATTTCCCCCCTCGTAAAAAAAGTATTACAAGCACACTTCAATTATGCGGAATAAATACAAGATTCATAAACTCCTCCTTTATTTTTTATTAATTTATTTAAAGTTGATGTACACAAATAACTACGAAATAAAAAAGTTATGACAAAAGTTTTGTGGGTACACAAAGGTTATTTCCGCTTATTTCTATTAGAAATCTCTTCCAGCAGACCCAAGAGTAGTTTACTTCTGTTTTGAACAATTGCAATGTCAAAAATTATTTAAAACAAAAATAATAGATTTATTGTAAAATTATCTACTATATAATGCAATGCTTTCTTCGCCGTTTCTCTTCTTTTGTGTGGGGTTATTGACTGGCATCACCGGTAAATACAAATGGTTGCTAGGTGATAAACCCAAAACATGACACAGTTACAAATTGCTTGTGGATGTATGGTGGAATTTATAATTTACGTGGTATAGACGGTAGCACACAAAATTACTTAAATACGATGTCCGAGGAAAATTATAAAAATAACGTTAAAATATAAATATAACGAAATTTTTGAACACATCATTTTGAGCAAGATCTCGTTTGTATTCAGAGAATCAAGAATCCATACTAATATTATAAATGTGAAAGTGTGTTTGTTTGTTTGTCCGGCTTTCACGTCGCAACGAAGCTATT
>DWTT01000215.1:0-18477 GCA_018250895.1 Carterocephalus mandan | reverse complement strand
AGTATGAAACTTTGCCGTTTTTGAAGTTAGTGAATGTCTAATTCCACGCGAGCGAAGCTGCGGGCGTCCACTAGTCAATGTATAATCGAAATATGATGATAGATCAGTCTATTTATTACCGTATCTACGTAATATCTATTTTAGTAAAATACTATTAGTGCTTGATTTTGCCATGCTGCCACAGATCCGTAGATTAAATCTGATCAAATACTCATAATACCCCAACTACAAAATAAGTGACTACATCGATAAAAACCCATCTGAAGTAGCTCCACTTTACTATGAAGATAGGTACTTATTTATTGAAAAATAAATCTGAATCTGAATCTACAAACTACATGCTGCACTGAAAATCGGTGTTACAGTTTAAGTAAGTGCAGCTAAGCAGCATAGTGCATACTTATTTGTTAAGTGGTTACTGCAACATACAAGTACACTTTAAAATTGTATAAGCTCGCTGGACTCAGAAGGCATAGGATCGGGAGGAGTGGCACCGATTAAGGGAGACCTATGTCCAGCAGTGGACTTTGAAAGGCTGATGGATGGGATGGAAGCTCAGTAAAACAACGTATTGAATTTTTATGTTGCATTAAATATTTTGGCAAATAAATGTTTATTTTCTTCATAATGCATGCTACACTTAACACATCAACTTAGCCCTAGGTAAGCGAGTTCTTAACGAGGTGACGGAGTTCAGACACAAACGCGAGCTACACAAACACAATATAATACAATCCAGGAGCGCATCTCTCAACCCAATTTACAATGCGGTGGAATGCATTGACGCTACGCATTACAGACGAAATTCGTGCGCATACAACTCTGCAATGAACATTGAATTACGCAGCAATCTGCATTTGCCTAATTAGGTTTATTGTTTGAATACTCCGGATGGCTGTGTTCCGTCTTTAACTGGTTTACAGGATTCTTCCTGGTAACCCATTAGCTTTTGTGACGCAGGATACCGCAGTTGCCTCACAGCAGGCCCATGATCCAGGTTATTGGGCTACCAACCAATGTTATTCGATCACCTTGATAAATCTTTCGATAAGATCCTCTTGAACGCCTACGTTACAATACATGTTTCTCGAGTCATGGTGATAGTCGGTAGAGTACGCCGTCCGTACGTCCGTCTTTTGTGAAACCTGATTTTAGGTTTTGATAAGGCTTGAAAAAATTAACTTAATTATGTAAAGAAAACAATTAATGGTTGTCTGTAAAGTCGGTTTACGGACGATAATTTGACGTGATTACGAAATGAACTATGAAATCTCTGTTTTACAGATATATGTTAGGTGATTTACTACATGAAACATAAATATAGTATGTATTAAATTATATTGTCATCAAAAGTTAAAGTGCGTACCAAATTTCAGATAAATCCGTCAACAGGAAGTAGGTCAAATTTCAATTACTAGATTTGACCCAAATAAAGAAATAAACAATCAGGGCAAGCTAAATAAAACCATTTAAAAAATGGGTGGATGGATGGATGAATCACGCAACAAAAATCGAGTCCAACGCTCAAATACAGGAAAAATTGTGATACCACCCTTAACCGTATTCAGTGCATTTAGACGACACTTGTTTGTAGGTAATCACACTCGATGTACTCTCGGAGATTTTTTCTATCTACGGAAGAGCTTTGATACTACAATATATCGGTCAAGAAATATACAAGAAATATCGCCAAAAACTCGAGAAATGTTTCGTGTCTACCAAAAAGCAAAATTCCCAAGGACACGACCAACGACCAGTCAAAAAAACAAAGCATTTTTGTAAATTTTAAACATTCAGTGAGTTTCTTCCCGTCCTGTGTTTCAGTTTGTCATGAAGTGTTACACAATGATACGCAGACGTTAAGGGCCATTTACACTGGCTCGTTCCGGGTTAAGACGTGCTAATGAGCCAGGTGTGGCATTGTAATGTTTCGCCGAACGTTCCGAGTCAGGTCCGAGGTCAAACGCCATTAAGTTCATGGTGCTCGCTCCCATGATTATTTAGACCCGATGGTTTTAATTACACCGATTTAATTTTACTTAAGACAAAGTATAGATTTCTTGATTGTACTAGCCAGTATCATAACGTTAATTAACTTCACGCATGTATATCTCAGAATGATAATGTATGCTATTCATTCAATGATCAATAACTATACATATTTATCTTAATACGAGTATATATATTTCTTGTGTACGTGTGTATGACAGTGAACTCCTCCTAAATGGCTGGATAGATGTTGATGACATTTTTTGTGTGTGAATCGAGAATGGTTTAGATTCACAATTTGGTCCAATGGAAAAAAATTTTTAAACACTATTTTAGAATTTTTTACTTTTAACCGTCGTTCATTGACGTGAAGTGTCGCGTCACTTTGACATTTCATATGGCAGAACAAAGTTTGCGGGGTCACCTAGTAAGTTTAAAAATGTTTTGTTGCTTTATATTAATCAATTATTAATCAAGAATAGCATTATATCGCATTTCTTTAGGCCTAGCCTTTGTTAAGAGTATCCAACCACCTCATAGCGAAATAAATTGTTTGACTTTGACTTTGACTTTGAAAGGGTTTACACATTACACAACTACATTTAATCCTATTTCTTTAAATCATATAATTATCCTAAATTAAGAGCACTGAAAACCAGCTTAATCACAGACAGTATGTCTCATGGGTATCTGGGTTTAAATTCGGCCACAGATTATTACGTTCGGTAATGACTTTTTGAAGTTGCATTTAATAACTATATGATAAGACATGGATAAGACTATAAAATAAATCGAGGGAGTTTATTTGATAACATAAATAATTTATAACCAATAATAACCAAACCGCAATGATAATTATATTAGTATCATTTTAATCATACGAATGATTACATACACTTTGTCAATAAAGGCACTTATAATTGTGTCGCATTGGGTATAACAATTTTCAATCCATTAGTTCAGTCCAATAATATGATTGTGGTAACGGTTGGGTGTTATGTATCAAACATAATCATATGCCAGTTAAAATATCCGCATCGTATTGCGATATAATAGTACAGTATAGCGGTGACATTCCAGTGGCTATCAAACTCGCCTCTCACTCGAGCGGTCCGGGTTCAAACCCCAGCGGCACGCACCAATGACGTTTCTAAGTTATGAAGAAGTTATGTGAGATTTATGAAATTAAATGTCACTTGCAATGTTACGGTGAAGAACACGGCGTGAGCAAACCTGCATGTCTAAGAGTTCTTTATAAAGTTCTCGAAGGCATGTGAAGTCTGCCAATCCGTACTTGGCCAGCGTGGTAGACTATAGTCTAATCCCTCCCATTCTGAGAGGAGACCCGTGTTCAACAGTGGGACAAGGAATGGGTTGTGGTGGTGGTGGTGACCACTAGTGGCAACATTTCATGGACGCGAGCGTGCTTAGGAGGCCACGTTAAACCGTCGGTCCCGGTTGTTTTCATTGTTTTCAACGGCGGAAATAGTCGTTAAGCCTTGTCGAAGACCTTCTGATGTACAAAGTACTTCGTTACTGTACGGTGTCGTAGCCTTTGTCACACAAAGGCTACGACACCGTACAGTAACGAAGCTTCATTGTGTCTAATCTGATCAGGATTAAATGCAGATTAAATATGAAGAAACTTTGATTGGAATTCATCACTCAACACTTTCATATTCTAATTCTGCCGTTGCGATAACCGTATTCAAATTTATTCTCCCATATAGTTATTGGGTTTGGGGACGAGCTGTGTCCATAATAAGTAGACGGTTCGTACATCGCTACACCCTCAGCATATTACGTATGAAATTGCATCTATATAATGGCAGACTGCAATGGAGTCAGTTAAAATGTATAGCGGTTGGAATTTCACAAAGCGGACCGAAATTACGCCGGTAATGTTAAGGAGACAACTGAAATTACTGGAATACCAGACGTATTACGCTGCTTTGTATTTAATCTCAGTCATTGTGTAAATACGCCCCTTCTGCTTTGTGTTTAAGGAGTTTTAAGGCCAAAATTTTCGATTTCTGTGTCATTGTGAAATTCTATTCACATCGCTTCTGAGTCGAAAACAGGTTCGAATCTTGGCCATGGTAGATATTTATTTCATAAATGTTTGTGTTTGGTCTAAGATGTTAAATGTTTTCGTCCGCCACCCGCAACAGGGCCTATACGTAGAGCGGGGGGAGAGAGTAAGCGTTTAATTCCAGTAAATTGTTGATTCAAAGTAATTTGACATCATCACTGAAAATGTTAATGTATATATTATTGTGTGTGATTTTGTATGTATGTTAATATTTAGTAATTTTTTATTGCTTAAAATAAAATTACTACCGCTGATCGTGACTATCTGGTTAGCCCAATGGTTGGCTGGTAGATAATGCTTTATGCATTAAGCTCGCCATTTGTACCCTGTACATTTGTATGTGGTTCAATAAAGATAAATAAATAAATAAAATATTAAACAGAATGTAGAAATTATTCCAAAATCAATAATTTAAAAATGAAAAATGAAATTTACACACCGCATGTACTCGTATCTATCAATCAGAGGCTGCCAATCAGTAATTGGAATGGATGATAAAACGAAACGAAACATTGCAGTAATGTTGCTAATAATGTATGAAGCAATTAATGCACTGCTGAACACATTGTTTAGTTACAAATTCGTCTAACTTTCTGAAACGCTCCACCAGTAAGTTGACCGTAATGCGCTCCAGATTTGGTTACAACATGTTATTAAATCAGGTACGTAACTTCGCCATTTGCTAGTTGAACGGTAAACATGTCCGAACTACCTCTCGTGCTCGGCCACTCCAACTCAAATTAAATTTGAGGGCCTCTGCTTCTGCCAATATTTGGAGGCGCTCCTTTGAATTTAACCGAAGATGAGTTAGATAGAAAATTTATAACA
The DNA here is from genome assembly GCA_018250895.1 of Carterocephalus mandan. NCBI lineage: Eukaryota > Metazoa > Arthropoda > Insecta > Lepidoptera > Hesperiidae > Carterocephalus > Carterocephalus mandan. Next base: position 13,568 of record DWTT01000215.1, on the reverse strand, counting down.
AATGTGAAAGCTTGTAAGGATGTCTGTACACTTATACATTACTAGTGGACGCCCGCAGCTTCGCTCGCGTGGAATTAGACATAATAATAGATTCTACTTAACGCGTTAACTTTAGCTTCACAAATTTGTAATGAATCCGTAAATGTGTTAGGTAACATTTTTACGAACTTTGAATGCCATATTTATTTATATCCAATTAACAGCCTAAAATATTAATTTTATGGGTCTTTCTTACAACCTTTCATTCCCCTTTTTCAACCCTTTAAAACACTTTTTTTAATTAAAAAGTAGCCTATGTCCATTCTCAGGTTCTAGACTATCTGTGTACCAATTTCATTTAAATCGATTCAGTAGTTTTGGCGTGAAAGCGAGACAGATAGACAGACAGACAGATAGACAGACAGAGTTACTTTCGCATTTATAATATTAGTATGGATTTTATTTTTACACTCGAGGTGTCACACGTGTCCATAGGCGACGGTGACTTAACATCAGGTGTCCGTAATGTCTGTTTGTACGTCTGTATTATAAAATATATAAGTACACTTTCTTTTAAAGGGGGTTTAGGCATTGCGTGACTATGTCACCTTCGTATAGAAAATCTTAAAATCATCAATGCACTTAGTTTAATTTATTGATTAAAACTATGAGACTTTTATCAGTTGATTGTCTGTTTGTTCAAACCTAAGCGGCACGCACAAATGATTTTTTTTATGATTTAAGAAATTAAATGTCATTTGCTGTAACGGTGAAGGACACGTAGTGAGGAAACCTGCATGCGTGAGAGTTCTTCATAATATTTTCGAAGGCATGTGAAGTCTGCACTGTGCGCACTTGGCCAGCGTGGTGGACTAAGGCCTAGTCCCTCCCATTCTGAGAGGAGATTCGTGCCCAATAGTGGGACAAAGAAAAGGTTGTTTTGGATATATACTATGACGTAAATTTAGTAAAAGTAAACTGACTTGACTGCAGTAGGTATATTTTAACTGCGTTGGTCGCAAAACTTGGTATGCCGGATAATGCAGAGATGTGGGTTGCCTAGTAAAGTTTGAGTCTATGGTGATCCCTTTAAGCCCGTTTCGTCTTCAAAATGTAATGTGGTTGTACGTTAGCTCTATGTATATTTAGCATGGATTTTTGCCTTTGTTTAGACAAAGAACAACAGGAAAACCGTCGATTCAATGTGTTCGATAGAGTTAAGCAACGACGGGCGCGGTCGGTTAGTGGATTGGTTACCGACAGTGGCAAATTTGGACAAGCATAAATGTGTGGTAGAATTACAGCCAATGGGCTGGTTGTAATTACATTACGTAAATAAAAACCAAATTAAAATAAACCTAGTAAAAAAATACAATAAAATATTAGGTGTATAAGAAAAAATTTTTTTTAACTCCATGGAAGTTTAATAGGTAGCCTGCCCTACATGAGACTCTTACTAACAATTACTAACTGGAATATAAATAACACTAACTAACAGGACTAACTGTTAATATCAGTCCCAGCCCTTTGATCAAGGAAGAAATTATAGATACAGTACTTCATACTTAGATAATGTTCAACTAACCCCTCCAGCAATGCGCATTGGAGCAGCGTAGTGGAGTATGCTCTAGACCTCCCTAAGCTGTGGTCGTGGGGGAGACCTGTGCTCAACAGTGGGACGCCTATGGGTTGAAGGTACTGGTAAAATAAGAATAATACGTACTTGTAAAATATTATGTGAATCAACTTTGTTGGACCAATCTATCAAGGAGGTCCACTTTATACGCAGGTTAAATATTTATATAAATATTTTATTTTCTAACTCTAATATTTCTAAAAATGCCATGCGTGTACGTGTACATAGTACTTCAATTAAATCTACTTGTCTATTTCAGCATCTACGTATTTCTAATGAAAATCGCCTTTGGATAACCTAAAAACTAAAAGCTTTAAATACGAAATACCAAAAATTGCTTGTACATACCAAATCAATCAGCTGTGACAACCGAAGACCTAGTTTTACCAACACCGTATTATTGTTCTTATCAACTGGCCGAATCAGTCTATTATAATTACTCAATAAATCATCGTAAAGTCTTTTCGCGTCAGGATTGCCAAAGCATACGCCACAAATCGAGAAAAAAAGAATGAAAATAATCCGAAAAACAGATTCAGGCATCGCACACTGGACAATGAAAGGAAGATATTGTTTGAAAATAGTATGCTGGTCAATAGATAGTGTTTGTTTGTTTCAATTTGTATTTGCTATTCGATTTTGGATTGTTTTCAGCTAATTTTGACAGATACGCTCGAGACGCTTGAGCGAAGGTGGCGCCCCTACTGGCAAGTAGAGGCAAGTCATGCGTAGAGACTGCGCAGAATCCATTCCGTTGGGGGAACGGATGAAAGAACCCGTATTAACATTTTTAAGCCGATATGAATGAACGTGTTTCGACAACTTGTTAAGAATAAAGTATTTATGCAACAGCGAGTTGAAAACAATGCGCAAATTGTATGAGCTGTGGTCCTACGTTTTAATTTGTTTTAGTTGAGCTGTACTGACGAAATAAGTATTCTAAGTACTGAAAATAAATATTTATTGCAATTAATTAATGTAACATTAAGCCTGTGTTGCGTCGTACGCTTAGGCAGAGCAGAGGAAAAGCCTATTGCGATGTACCGAGAACTCTGTCAGTAGGTATTACTGGGAATTAAACTTTAAACTTTCATATTAAAATTCTTTAACTGATCATCATTATGCATGGTGCATAATCATTATGGTTTAAAACGTGAAAGCAAAAGTTTTATTTTTGTTTGTTTGCTTTCACGTTTTAAACCAAATACTAAGGAACCTATGAGAGACTTACAGACAGCGGAGGCATATTAACAGGGTTCCATTTATCACCCTTTGGGTACGGAATGCTAAAAATGAAATGCTTTGAATGCAAGATCGTAGTATGGCTTTTTAATGGACAAATTTGATTTGTGACGTCACCACGCTTTGATGGCTACACATTTTTTTATGGCGAAGGTAAAACTTACAAGTCACCTTCAGATTGAAAGCAGAAAGTAGTCAATTTCGCGAAGTGCATGTTAGCCACTATATGATTTGAGAGTAATAAAGAATGAAGCCTGCTCCTCTCTCGACGTTTTCCTACACTGTTATATCAAGCGTTGCTTAAAACACTTAAAACACTGAGTGCACTTACAAGCATCACTACTAACCTCTTATATTTAATATGAGATACTAACAAAAAGTAATGCTAACGAAGTACATAATTTTCGGTAGTTGAATTCATTATTTACGCTCTTACGCTTTTGCGGTCGATTCAACTACGCAGGCGCGTAGTTCTTTCGCAGCTATTCATGGAACAAATGCGATAACAGATGGCACCACTGTCAGCTATATATTCTAGTCCTGCGAAATTAAAGTTTTGTTTATGGTTCAATTTTGACGGCGTGATCCTTTTCTAAGCCTTTTATTGCCTGAAATATACGCCAATTTTTACGCTTATGCCTATTTGAAAACTATTATGTAGCGATAAGAACAGTCATACTCGTAAATGATAAATATAATAACTTTTTCAAATTAATTTAGGTAGATACTTATATTAAATCTATTTTGTATTTATACAAGACAGTATTATATTTGTATATTATTATTGTATTAATCAGAATTAAAAGACTGACGCAGCGCGCGGTGTTTGGTAAAAAATCGTGACAATACTTTTTTTTGAAATATTAGTTTGAAATAATAATAAGCAGTAAAGGAAAATTGGAGTTTATGTTAAATTACTATTTATTCTGTAATCCTTTTCATTTTGTGTCTATATTATTTTTAAAGGATATATTAGAAAAAAATATTTCTTACTAAATGGAGTCGGTGCAAAGTGAGATAGTAATAAATTTATTAGCACAAAAAATTACTTAGTAACTAAATAAACATTAATGCGTTTTATGTCAACGCTATTCAAAGAACATCAACTATTCGGCTCGCTCGCTCATAGTAGACTAAATGAGGTAGAGAGAATTAACCCAACCTTAGTGTGGAAAAAAAAGAAATGTTTGGTATTTATATTATTTTGTACGTCGTTGGACCTATTTTTAAAAATGTCCGCTATCATCGAGATCTCATATTGACATTTTTTTCTGTAAAGAACTCAGTCGCGGTATTATTATTTGTAATAATAATATTAATACTTTTTAATGTACACCAAAACAAGAGCTACTAAGAAAAACGTTAGTATACATTGGGCGGTCTTATCGTTAAAGAGCGATTTCTTCCAGACAACCATTTAACTAACGCCTAACTAAAGACTTTATGGTGAGAACTTTATCAGAACAGACCAGTGCCCTTCAACGATGTGAGGTCACAGGATCGACATGACTAAACGTAAAGCGTGTTAAGCCCTCTATAAATATTGCAGCCACATAGTGTCCCCGGGAAAGACGACGGTCTATATCCGTATCCCGGGGATACTGGATGGACGGTTCGAGCTCCCTGCCCCCAGAAGTTCCCTTTTCGACAACCCTAGACCTTAGTATCCACTTGATACTTGCAAGGCCATCCGTAGCATTATTGTGGTTCCGAAATAAAATACGTATAATTTATTTACTAACGAGAATTCAACAAAATAGAAATTCGAAATTAGAAATTTTATAGTTTACCGTAAAAGTATTTTGCTTACTAGGTTTGCGAGTGAAGTCCAATCGCCCGATCGGAGGACCGAAAAGGTTTGATGGTAATGCGCACATAAAAACCAGAGGACTCGGAACTTAAACGAAAAAGTTTTCACGTTTTTCAAATTTTGAACTGTCGTTACGTTTTGCAAGTCGCAAACTTGTTATTCGTCGGCCTCGCTCTTAGATAATACACTGGTTCAGTGCGTTTATTAAAAAACTAGAATAAATGATGAGCATTTATTTTGATGCACTGATTAACGTAGATCTATTAACTAATAGAATAGAACGGTTTTCTTTACGAGAACTTCGTTGAATCTGCATTATATAATTGATATTACCCATGTCCTCATTTCCACTACAAACCCATTTTTGTCCCACTATTGGGCATCAGTATCCTCTGAGAATGGGAGGGATAAGGCCTTAGTCCACCACGGAGGCCATATACGGATTCTTAGACTTCACATGCCTTCGAGAACATTATGAAAAACTCTCAGGCATGCAGATTTTCTTTCGATGTGTCCTGCATTGTTACAGCAAGTGACATTCAATTTCTTAATTGCACATAACTTACAAATGTCATTGGTGCGTACAGCTTGGGTTTGAACCCGGACCGTGAGTGGGAGGCGAGTTCGATAGCTACTGGACAGACGACACACGTCCTCACAATTCAATTCATTCCATAAAATAAATGACAACATAAGCAATGGAAACCTTCTGTGTGAAGTATCTCCAACTCCACTTAAAGTTCAATAATTATGAACCTGTAAGTATCAAATTATTAAATTGTAAATTTGAAAACAGATACTATCGAGTTTCTTGCCATGTTCTCCTCGGTAGCATCAACTTTGTAAACGTTCATTAAGCGTATACAAATACCATATCTATATATATAAAGGAGAAGCTGACTGACTGACTGACTGACTGACTGACTGACTGACTGACATATCACCGCAGGGCCTAAACTATAAGGGTTAGAAACTTGAAATTTTGCACAGGGGTTCCTTTTGTAAAGTAGGTGAGTACTAAGAAAGGATTTTTGAAAATTCACCCCCTAAGGGGGTAAAACGGGGGTGCAATGGCAGTATGAAACTTTGCCGTTTTTGAATTTCGTTAATGGGTCTAATTCTATGCGAGCGATGCTGCGGGCCTCCACTAGTTCTATATAAAACCTACTCAGTTTCATAAAGACGCTGTTTAAATGAGAAATTAAACCAGTAAACCAATTAAACCTCCGAGATTCATTGTTAATTAAGGAAATGTTTAAATTAAGATGTATCGTTCCAGATTTAGATAAGCGAAGTTATATACCCGATCGCTCAAGGGTACGGGATATGTCTATTGGGATTCCATTGTAGTTCCATTGTTAATGTTCAGAATTTCAGGTTAAATTTAATGATAACTATGCGTAGATATTAATTTGTATATTTTAAAAGCTTTTGAAGTGAAACTTCTTTAGGCGCATGAGGGTAAAAATTTTTACGGATGAAACGGAAATGCGTCACACAGCATGCAACGTTCGATGAAACGGAAATGCGTCACGCAGCATGCACTTTGCCATTTTTAAGTCAAGTGGGCATCTCTAACGCGGGCAGACGTCGTTAATGGGTCTAATTCTACGCGAGCGAAGCTGCGGGCGTCCCCACTAGTTTTTCATATTGACACACCTTTTGTGGCATTGTGCTACAATATCCGTCTGAGAGCTTATTTACTTACTCACCGATGATTTACAATTCACATGTGTTATCTATACGTAGCTAAATAAACGTTTATAAGAGCTCATTAGCTGCGACCCATACACGTCCAACTGCTGGGCTTTCTCCCCCACTGACACAGCTGCGCAGGTCTAGAGCATACTCCACGCTGCTCCAATGCGGATTGGTGGAGGAGAATGTTCTCAAGCCACCTCAAGGTCTTCGACAAGGCTTATCGACTGTTTCCACTATTGAAAACAACCTGGACCGGCTTAATGTGCCCTCCGAAGCACGGCGAAAAGAGCTCATTAGAGCGTTACAAATTATATGTTTCCAATCATCGCAAAAGGTATCACCTTAGATTAAACTTCACACATAAACCTATTTCATAAAGCAGGATTTACTGTATAATGACTAGCATGCATGGTTATGTAACCAATATGTTTAGGTCCCATCTAATAGATGGTGTAAGCTACCTTGAAAAGGTACCCGGACGTCGTGGGAGCGACGCCGGGGTATGTGGGACTTTCACCCACTAAAACCCACTCGGTGGCCTACTCCGGCGCTACAGTGTTCCGGGATCTTTTGTAGTCCAGCGCTGCGCCCAAGACGGGCTCTTCCCGGTTTACATAACGCTGTGCAGCCACAAACAGCGTTGTCTTTCCCGGGGCCACATGATGGACGGTTCTAGCTCCCCCTCTCACCTCCGCAACCCCAGAAGTCGCCAGGCAGGGGCTAGCACTATTCAGGTCCTCTAGACCTCTAGACCTACGACCCAATCACAAACCAATGAAGCAATAAGTCTGTTCTGTAAATACTTACATGGTCAGTTATTTAGATTCTACGATAAGCTAGTATTTGGGGGAAATGGTCGGCGTCCGGTCGGCTGCCCAGAGAACCGCCGAAGAACGCAGAAATTCGGGTCGAGGCTGATCTGCGTGAACTCAAAGCCAATAACTGGCAAGTGACGACCTCTCGTTCGCAATTGCAATTGCATAATTATCTGATGGTATAGTCGAGGCCAATTAATAATTTAATTCAAAAATAATTTCCTCAAATTAACAGTCTCGTTACAAGTCATGCGAGCCTTACTCTGTCTGTAACAAGTAGGAGCAACAAACCACCGCATTGCAGGTTTTAATGCAGGCTTACGACTAAATTGGAAGCGCTTACAATTTTGCGGATTATCAATCGTAATGATTGGCAAATAATTGATGTTAAGTAACTTACTTGTGGCTTGCATCGCCCAATGCTAATATAGAGTATTTTTATATTGAAACTGTGAATCTAACGTGTTCATTGCAAAAAACTCACAATTAAATCTCAATGATCACTTTTAATAATACTTTTTATCATGATAATAAGTACGAGTAGAAATTAAATAGGGGGAAAGAAAAGTAACACAAATAAAAGCATTATTTTGTATCTACGTTGTAGTGAGTAAATAATAATTAGGAACATTAGTTAGTCAGTATGTTTGTGAGGGCATGAGCACTAACAGTCCTTGTTCCTAACAAGGACTGTTAGTGCTACGTGTAAGTGCTAACACCACTACATCTACTACATCTATGTAAAACTTAACACTACATCTATGTAAAAATCTCGGGGATTCATCATTCTGCTGAGGCGGAGAAGAGAAACCAATAAACACACTTTCCCATTTGTATATTAGTAAGGATTAATACTGCTTGGGTTGTCATCCAGCGAGGCAAGCGCTGGTGACAACCACCGCATATTCCTGTATAACTGAAACACGTCACGTGTATAATTCAAATAGCTGAAATTCAGTAAAGTTTACATTTCATAATGAATTATGAAGTTCACTCATAATACGGTGGTTGAACCAACTTTATGCATAATATTAAATCTCATTTGTCGACCGCAATTGTGCTAAGCTTTAAGCTATTTTAGATTTCGAAAGCTCATTCCATATTCCCATTCACGTTAGTAAATCCCCTTCGTAAGGAATTTCGAGGTGGTGCCTGTAGGGATCTTACCCTGAGGGAAGTGTTATATAATGTACAATATGAAGTTCGGAGCATCACAGCGGTGACAGCCCAGTGACTAACGAACTCGCCTCACTCGAGCGGTCCGGGTTCAAAATACAAGCGGGACGGACCAGTGACTTTTCTAAGTTATATGTGATTTAAGAAATTAAAATGAAACCTGCTGTAACGGGTAAAGAAACATCGTAAGGAAACCTACATATCTGAGACGTTTTCATAATGTTATCAAACGCATGTGAAGTCTGCCAATCCGAGCATGGCTAGTGCGGTGGATTAAGGCCTAACCCCTCCCATTCCAAGAGGAGACCCATGCCCAACAGTGGGACAATGAACAGGTTGTGGTGGAATCGAAATGGAGAAGTGAAAAGTGAAATTTCACATTGAACATTAAATACTAATAAAAATAGTCTAACATTATAAGAACATGAAATCCTTCCTTCATCAAAATTTGCATGTTATCTCACGGTAAACGTCTAAGGTTTATGTGGTTATCAGGCCAATTAGTAATTATTTCACGTTAATTGCTTGGTGAACAAAAGAATAACCAAAAAAGTTTTATTTTAAGAAAAATGAAAGCGGGTCTGGTAAAAACACAAGTATATAAATCACGAGATTCACACTCACATTATTCGCAACTTGGTTTCAACGTGGCAACTGAAAAAGAGATTCCCTTGAAAAAGTGCTCGAATCTTTCATTGTTATGCCTAAACGCTTTATACTTGTAAAAAATACTCATGTTAGACACGAGAATTAAGCATAACAGATAAGAGACAACGTAATGGAACAATCTTTGAAATATATAGGAAATATTCAAATACGTCCCGCGAGGGGAAGTTAGGGAAAAATGGGAACAAAAATATAGATTTCACTTGTGAATAGGCATGCTCTGTTTGTTTTATCTGCGGGTGAAGTAGGGATTGGTTTTTATGTGTTTTGATGTGCGAGATTTCTTTTTCACATTATCGCTGTTATTCACATTGTTAATAACCATAAATATCGTATTTTATGCAAACAATTACGGTTTGAGACTTTTATTTCTCTTAAGAATTACAAAATTCACTTACAGATAAACTAAACTATTACAATATTTTGCCGCTAAGCGTAATAAGCACATATAATAATAAAATTATACACTTACAACAATGTTTAAAAAGATATCATATTGAGGGTAGGTAGTAAAAGAATATATTATGTTGTCAATCGTGTTGAGAACAAAAATTAATCACGCTTACTAAGGAATTAAGTATTGATTTGTTTTTTATTCCATTTAATCATAATATAACATAACGATTGTATTTCTCCGAAGGGGCAGGCAGGGGTGTGTTGTAGTAAAACCATTTTTCACTAGTTTAGGGCTTATATAATAGTTGGTATTTGTTGTTATATGTATGTATTGTATTAGAGTAGATAGTAAATGTAGAGCTTGGATTAGATGCATGCGTGGATAGACTTTTATCCCGTTAATACCTCTTCTATTTGAACTTCTATGGTAGAAAATTTCCAGTTATTTCCTTGAGAAGGACAGGAACTGTAAACTATATTTTTGTTACATACCTAATTCACAAAAGCGAAACTGTGGGCGTCCATTAGTTAATAACAATTATTTTATTGGTACCAATAAAATAGGAAAGACAACATTTTAAATTTATTATTCTGATATTCTTTGTAATTTTTGAAAAATAACCATTAATTAATTCTACATTCTACTCAGAAAAATCACTTTTCTTAAATGTCTTAGCAGTCGTCATAGATTACGTGAAACATATTTTATAAAAATTACGTGACTGTTAAGCTAGAGGTTCTGGGTTCGATTCCCGATTTGAGCAACAACTTTTTTTTAAATTTAAATCCGGTAGAGTCTGGATTTGTGCTCGGTGTGTCGCAATATGCTCACCACCACCAACATGGGACGTAACCATAACTGGTGAAAATTGGGTGTTCCAGACACCTCCTCCTACCCCTTAGGGGAAATAGAGGCGTGATGTTATATTATTTGCTGACATACATTTATGGATGTCTATTTTACATAAACTAGTTATATGATTTGACTGGCCCGTTGGCACAATCGGTAGCGACTTGGGTTCGAATCCCACTCAGGACAAATATTCGTGTGACAAACACTTGTATTTGTTCAGTGTCTGGATGTTGATATTATCTATTTAAGTATGTATTTAAAAATATCTATGTGTGTATATCAGTCTTTGACTCCCATATTACAGGCTCGCGCCTACTTTGGGGTCAGATGGCCGTATTAAGATGAGTAACGTTGTCTTATCTTTTAAAAATGATCCGAAATCACTATACTCAGTATAAGTAATTACTCGTTTACTTCTGTCTGTGCCCTGTTTCGTTTAGCGTTTCCAAAAGTAGTATAAAAGGCATGTTTTCTATTTATATTTAGTATCAGATGGTCCGCTCTCGGACTCTAAAAATACAATTTAAACGATGAGTTTATTGAGATTTACTACTGCACTACTAGTAGTACGTTTTGTATTTCCACTATTTCGGAGATAAGTGAAATGGAGTACTCGATACGTTTGATGCTAATGGCGGATCGGCTGTGCCGCATCACGATTTATGGGCGATTTGCATAAGTATCCTTAAATTCTGCAGTATAAATAGTGGAAGCCAAGTTTCACGGGGATAGGTGCGCCCGAATTCACCCGATGCTTATTTAACTGTATAGATAGGTATCTTATTGTACATAAAATAGCATTGAAGTCCATTCTCATCAAAATCGTTCTCTAATAATATTAGCTACAATCCATAGGCGTCCCACTGTTGAATACGGGTCTATCCTACAGCCACAGATGCAGAAGGTCTAGAGCATAATTCACCACGCTGCTCCAATGTGAATTGGTATAGGTGAACAACCCTGTGTTGAATGTTCTTAAGCCCTCCGAAGGTCTTCAATACGTGTGCAGGTCATCTCAAGAGTTCTGTTTTCTGTCACTTTTGGATTTTTGTAATTAATTTTTGATGCTAACATTTTTAAAAATAAATGAAATGCTAACCTATTTTTTAAATTTATGACTCCAAAATCAAAATTAAATGATAGACAACATCTGTTTACGTTAAAAACCCGAAGAGTTCTGTCTTCTGTCTTTTTTTGCATATTTTTAATGAATATTTTTCATAAAAAAATAACGTGCGTAAGCCCTGCGACTTAAATTCAAGATATTTATATATCTTGTTTCTAAATTTAAATAAGAGGAATAATTTGATGCTGGCCGTTAAATACCCAAAAAGATTATAATTAAATTAAAATAAGCCCGGCAACGTAACAAGGGTCCATAGCTGTAAAAGACGTAACACGATATCTAAACCTCTTTGTGACGGAAAAATAATTAAGGGACATTCAGACCCTCGCTGGTAGAAGCATTCTTCACATCTTATCGCTGTAATGTCCAAAGATAACCCTTGATTTAGCCCGAGTGCACATGGCCTTAAGGATTGAGCTACAAAGGGGACAGTGATAATGTTTATGAATTATGAGCACGGATAGTTTGTAGGCGAGGTAGACTCTGTCAAGATGCCAACTTTGTGTAACCCTAACAACAGTAATTTTGATTAGTACGAAGCGAATAAAAAAGTTGGCTACAGCTAAATTTCTGTATAAAAATCTACCTCTATCTATCCTAAATATTACTACCTCGTTGGTCTAGAGGTCATAAGTGTGGCAATGTGTGTGGCAATACACTTAGCAGCTATCTATTACATGGGACCTAAACATACGAGTAAGTGGTGAAATGTGTGTGTCTACCCTTTGGGGACTTACAAGCGTAATGCTATACTTTTAATAAGTATCCTGTAAAAACGGACACTCCAAAGACACTTGAAACTGAGAGGAAATAAATAATATTATGCTGTCTCTCTTTCGGGACAGAAATGTCAATAATATGATTTACGTCTCACCCAAGAATGAAGTCAAGCACATATTCTGTTGTTTATTTACGATTTAATATCTGTTTCTCGTCGGGATAAGAATATGAGATGGAAGCTTGAATAAATAACATGAACAAACGGCTGACCGTAAAGACAGTTCAATGAATATACTGAAATAGTTTCATGGCATATAGGTATGTATGTTCGAGCTCGTAAGTAATTTTAACACTGCAATAAAATTAAAATATTTATTTCATTTTATTAAATTAGTTTTACCAATTAAATTAAACTTTCTCAATTATTTAAATTCAATTACAAACATGACATGATACCATGAGAAAAAATCCAAAATAGCATAGAAAAATAAACATAAAAAAATTTAAAAAAACAAAAATCAATTACAAAAGAATGTATGTCTATCTTTTAAGTCTTAAAGTAATACTAATAAGCCAGTGGGATTCCAGGAATATTCCTGGAAACCTGGATATTCCAGAAATCGATTGCCCAGTGGCTTCAATTCAACACCTTAGACGTTCCAAGTTCAAATCCGAGCACCACAACTGCACGCATCAATGACATTTCTATGGTATGTGTATTCGTATATTTACGTATTACGTACCTATATTTTCTCATCTGCTTTATTTGAATGCCTGTAAGATTTCCATAACGAGTCAATGCGTGTTAAATGTGGTTGGTCTACTACCATTTTGAATGGTGGGATTTGTTCACGATGAATTATCAGACCCTGGTGTTTGTTCTCAGTCACGTGTTAGCTAGCGACCCGAATAGTGATTCGGTATACCTGGACATTAGCCTTTCTTACTTGTGTTACGAACAACAAGAGAAAGAGTTCTAGCTGGTCTGCAGCGATCCAGAAAAATATTTATTAACTTTTATTAGCTTGGTATGTATGTAACGGAATCTTTGAACGTGATTTTCACCCCTTTTCAAAACGTCGGATTAATTTAAAATTTTCTCATTTAAAATACCAAGTAAATTATGAATTGCGAGAAACTCAGCATAAATCTGGTTCAGGCGAGCATTGTGATTTTAAGTCAGTTATTAACATATCGCATATATTAGCATGAGCAGAATGCAGCAAATGTACGTGACATAAGGAGAATTGTTTATTTCCTAGCCGCTGTCTGCGACTGCGTTTGCATAGAATATAATAACGTTTATCTGTTGTATGAGAAGTGAAGCTTATCACCTTTGAACCTTGAAACCTTTTTTAAAGACTAGTCGACGCCCGCAGCTTCGCGTCGTAGAAATAGACCTATTAACGACGTCTGCCCGCGTTCGGGTTGCCCACTTGACTTAAAAA